>PVIC010000498.1:96237-120970 GCA_004025085.1 Thryonomys swinderianus | reverse complement strand
TTTTGAGCCCTGCTGGAGTGTTTATTCTTTTTAGCTTGGGATTGAACCTGGGACCTTCACACTGATCTCCATCCTTGGCTCCTCCCACCCCCTTTATTTTTGTTTACTTGAGACAGTATTGCTAAGTATCAGGTTATCAAACTTGATATACCACTGCCTCAGTCTCCTGAGAGTAGAAGGAGTAGAAGGATACACCACTGTGCCCTGCTTCTGCTAGGCTCTTTTACCACCCCTGGGTAAAGAGTGTGGTAGTACCACATGGGCAAGCATACCCTTTGTAGGGGAAGCTTAGTGGGCATAATCCAGTCCTCAACTATGGTGAATCCTCTTGAATGTGGTTCTGACAAACTCACCAGAGGGCCCACAAGTTCTTGTTCTCTCAAAGAAAAAAAATACCAGTGAGTAACATGCACACAGCAAAGCTCGTGCATCTCCAGTGTACAGACCAATGAAAAGAAAATCATTTCTAGCTGTCCCATTCTCTCAGACTGCTTTCCAGTCTCCATCATGTCCTTCTCCACCAGAGGTAAACACCAGTCTGCCTCTAATTGTAGAGTCCTTTTGCCAATTGCTGCATTTCATAGAGCAACAGCCACACACTCACACTCGTTCCTCTGAATGTACATTCTTTTGCTTAATGTTATGGCTGTGGGATTCATTTGTTTGCATTGTTTTAGTTGCTTTGTAAATCGCTAAGTAATATTCCATTGAATACTAAACACAATGAGATATGTTACGTTCTGTTTATCTGTTATCCATTCTTACTTAGGTTCTTTGCTGTTTGGGTAAGTGCAGAAAGCCAGAGCATTTCCTCTGCCTGGATTTTTGCAGACATCCCCATGCTTTTCCTCTATCTCTGCATGTCCCGTTTGGGCCACCTGGACCTGCACTCTCTTCTTGCTGTGGGCACTTGCTTGGCTGCTGCAGACCAGGGCCCTTGAGCTGAACTCTTGGTGAGCTATGGAGATTTGTGCTTCACCTGGGGAAGCCAGGGGTATCTCTGGCATTTGCCTTGTCTGGCCGCAGTGGTGCCTGTCTTCCTGATCCCCTGACAGCAAAGGTGGTGACCTGTGGGCCATGTTTCACACGTGGATGTTCCTGCCTCAACCCCACGGACTGACTTTCAGCCAATTTGTGAGGGTTGCCATGTTTCTCTCATTAGCCCTTCACGGGCACTGAGTTTTGAAGCATGGAACTTTATCAGAGTTGGAACTGAAAGGCCATTGCCCCTCACGGAAAGAGCTCATTGGGAACTGTGGGATACTTTTCTGCTTATCTCTCTGATACTCTGGGTGTGGCCTTACCATCTCTGTGGGGAAGCGTGAGGGTCCTCCAGTGTATGAGTGTGTGTACTTACGGCGTTCCTGCATGTGCACGTGCACTTGACAGGTATGTTGCCATCTGGAAATTTCACCCATGCTCTATCTTTTAATTTTCAAATAAATAAATAAGCTACTTCTTTCTCTGCTCTTTCGAGGTGCTGGTGAGTGAGAGCCAGCACCCAGGGAAATGTCCCTTTTGGTGGTAGAAGAGAGTAGCCCTGGTCCCATCCTAAATGTTCATTCTGCTTTTGACCTTGGCAGGGTTATGGGGAGCAGGGAATTTAGCTGTTGCCATTTGAAAGCCTTGAAATGGTCGTGCTGGCCTTTGCTTGGGAAAGATGAGGCTGGAGAAGAGCTGGGCACCGGGGTGATGTGCAGGAATATGAGTTTCATTCCAGAACAGCAACTAAGATGCTTTGGTCATGCTGTCCCCTGGAACTTCCTGTGCTGACAGAAATGTTCCGTGTCACACTGGCCTGCATGGTAGCTGCTACTCACCTGTGTCTGCTGAGCACTCAGGAAGTGGCTATTCTGATGGAGGGAGAAATTTAGTTTTATTTAATTTTTTTTAATTTTTAATTTTTTTTTTTTGAGACAGGGTCTCGCTTTGCAGTTCAGGCTGGCTCTGAGCTCACTATGTAGCCTAGGCAAGTGTTGAACTCAGCAATCCTGTCTCTGCCTCCCGAGTGCTGGGATTACAGGCATGAGCCACCATGCCTGGCACTGTGGTATGTGGTATTGTTGGTGGGCATGAGTGTCCATGCCCAACATTGTGTGTGGTCACCGGGGATTGAACTCAGGACCTTGCGCTTGTGAGGCAGGCGCTGGAACCACTGAGCTAACCCTCTGGCCCCAGTTTTATTTAATTTTAATTACTTATAATTTAAATTCAAGTTTGTACATGTGACTGATAGTTACTTGGATGGATCCATGACCAGAGAGCAGCACTAGAGGGCTTCAAGCAATGAAATTGGTAAAATTCAATTTGGTATAAAAGAATAAACCAGCAGTGACTCCTTTTTAGTTTTCCAATAATACATTTTCTCATTTGTACCCTGAGGAGATGCCTGGAGTGACTGACCTCCCTGGGGATTCGGGAAGGAAGTGGATACCCAGATGCATGGTAGCTTCCTGAATGCTCTGGCGATGTTATGTGTGTGGCCAATGCCAGGTGGACTTATGGGAATGGCCAGAAAGCTGTGTCTGCTGATTTCTGCTCTTTCTGCCTAAGTTTCAGTGAGATATGGATGTTCTCCAAGCAAATCTAAGTCTCTTTGTGAGTTCTTAAAAGTCTCACTAAGAGTTGGACTCTTGGCTGCTCTGCTTGCTTCATTTGGAAACCATGTTTGGGAGAAATAAAAGGAGGAGTAAAAAGTCAGAAGCCCAGCTTGGCTGCTTGTCTGCTATGGGACCTTGTGGGCATGTGGTCTCATCTGTGGTGCACCATCATTATTATGGTGCTAATGACACTGTCTCTTCTGATCTGGTGCCAGGAGCTGTGCCTCGTCATCTCCTTTTGGTCATGGGGACCCTGTATGAGTTAGCATCCCTTCACTTTAATAAGATACCTGAGACAATCAGCTTATAGAAAGAAAAGGGTTGTTTTGGGTGTTTCATTCCTTAACCGAATGGTCCTGTTGCTCTGTGCCTGGAGTCAGGCAGTATAGAATGGCAGAAATATGTGGCAGATGTGAGGTGGCAGAATGCTCACTTCATAAGCAGGAAGCAAAAAACAGGAGGGAGGCAAAGTGATCCCCAAATCCTTTTCAAGGGCACACCCCAAATGATCTAAATACGTTAATCAGCTCTTTGTCATTATGGCCAAAAACCTGATGTGCACAATTTAAAAGAGAGGTTTATTACACCTGACCTTCGCCAAAGGGCCAAGAAGCAATGAGAAAAGGTTTATTTTGGCTCATGGTTTCAAGACATTCAGTTCATGGTCAGTTTGCTCCAAGGCAGAAGTGGCATGGTAGAAGAGTATGATGGAGAAAAGCTGCTCACCTAATGGCAGCCAGGAAGCTGAGAATGGAGGAAGCCAGAGGGAGCAAGAGGGACCAGAGAGAAGAAGACATGCTTCTAGATTACCCAATGACCTACTTCTGCCAGCCAGGCCCCGCCTCCCATTCAGCAATGAATTCCTGATGAATTAATCCACTGATGACGTTAGTGCCCTATGATCTAATCACATTTCAAATCACCCTGCTTTTGAACACATGAGACTTTGGGGGGTATTTTTGATCCAACCCACAACAACCCCATATTAAACCCTGTCTGTTAAAAGGTCCACACAACTCCCATTAGTGTCACTCTGGGGACCAAGCCTTTAACACCTGGGCATTTAGGAGCCTGTCAAAATCCACACTATAAAAAGCCCACGTAACGATGCTTCAAGTTTGTGATCAAGGTGGCTCCACCGCTGCCAGTTGAGGCCATTTTACCCAGGTTAGTAGCAGAGCTAGGGTTTGAACCCAAGGTATCTAAGTCCACAGTTTGTATACTTTCTGTCTCCTTGTGCCAGTTTGCACTGACCATCTGCTCTCAGATAGTGGCGACAGAGGTAATGGAGTCAGTAAGCTGGAGGCAGGGGAGGAAGAGTACATGACCTGAGTCTCCTTTGGTCATGGTAATCTGCTGGTGATGCTCAGAGGCCTGAGCCTTGGGGTCTCAGTGTCCTCCTCTGACAGATGGGAGGATTCTACTGTCAGCGTGACGATGAAATGTGGTTTTGCTGGTGAAGGCATCGTGCATAGTGGGTAATGGATTAAATATTTAGAAAGCAATAACATTTGCTAGAAGGGGGCTTGTGAGGCCAAGGAAGTAGCAAGGAGAAGGCGAATGGCAGCCAGGAAGGCCTGGAGGGAGTGGAGGGAGAGCTCAGGTTGGGCAGTGAGTCAGGGGAAGAACTGTGTGAGGCTGAACAGGATGCAGGAGCCAGGTACAGCTTCACCTGAGAAACTGCAGTCAGCATTCACGTTGTGTACATCCTCACTGGGAGTGGACACACTGAAGAGAACAGCACTGGTCATCTCCTTCCACTCCAGCTTCAGGGACCCATCTGATGCTATCCATGCCCCTCTGGCTAACCTCTGCTTGCCTGGGCGTCTCCCAGATTGCTCTGGAGTATGGAAACTTTATCACCTCCCCGAGTGCCTGATGTTTCTGGCCCTCCCTCCTGAGTCTGCCTTACAGCTCCTCTACTTCCCATCTTCCCAATACTCCCGCTTTCTCTGCTGGGGCTCCCTGGATCCCCTTCTGGGGATCAACTGACTCTGTAGATGAAGGGGAGGGGATGAATCTTTCAGACTGTCTCAGTATTAGGAAACAAGATCTGAAAATCTTAGAGTTAACTTACTGCCACCAATTGGCATGAGACTTACTAAGCTTGAGTTAGATAAGAAGTGTCTTTCTTGCTGTTCTGTTTCCCCTGGGTGAGGGTGGGGGCCGGCTAGGCTGCAGGAAGGGGAGTGAAGGAGCACTCCTTCCACCAGAGGTGAGTGGCTCAAGCATTCATGGAAACTTGGACTGTGGCCAGCTGCTCCCAGGAAGCCAGGGCCCTCCGACCCCGTAGGAGCCTGTGTCCCCTTGAAAGTCTGCACCTGGTCATTGCCCCTCCCCCATATTGGGTGCCCTCTGGGACTTCCCAGTGTCCTCCTGGTTGGAGGCTCACTTCACAGGGAGCATATTTTGAGAGTTTAGGAATAATTCCACTTGCCTTCCCTCTGTGGGAACACTGAAGCCCTGAGAGTCACACCTAAGTCACTGCCCTCTGCTGCCCCGTGCCCACAGCCTTGCCCTGTTCTTCAATATACCCATCGCTCTTCTGCCAGGAGCTTTGGTGCTGTGCTCTATGTTAAAGTAACTGAGACCAGAGTGAGCTCCGAGAGGTTATGAAGACTTGCTCAATATCACATGGGCTCCCCATCTCTCTTCATTGCACAAAAAAAGAAATTGTTCTGGGTTCATATGTTAGGGTTTATACTTGAGTGTCTCTTTCTCAAGGTCCCTAGCCCTTTAGTCACTGACTGGTACTGATCTGTGGCCTGTTAAGAACCAGGCTGCACAGCAGGAGGGAGTGGTAATGAGGGAGTGGAACTTCATCTGTACTTACAGCCACTGCCCAATGGTGTTGCTTAATAGTCTGAGCTCTGCCTCCTGTCCAATCAGCAGTGGCGTTACGCCCACTGTGAGAGTGGAAACCCCACCAGAAGCATATGGACTGCACATGGAAGGATCCAGATTGCCTGCTTCTTAGGGGGAATCTAATCCCTCACACCCCTGGCTATCTGTAGAAAAACCAGTGCCAAAAATGTCGGGGACCACTGGTCTAAAGGACATTTTTCTTTCTGAAGAATTTGAAGAAGAAGAACAGCAACTGAGAAGGTATTCTTTCTGAGAAATGGTACTTTCTTTCTTTCTATTTTCATGTAAGAGGGTGTAATCTGGGAATTAACCTGTATTCGGACAAGAAAGGAAAAACAGCTCTGCTGTCTTCCAGGCCACGCTCAAGTGGGAGCCAAATACAGGGAATGGAGACCAGAGGCTCCTCTAGCACCTCCGTATTGATTGATCAATTGATTAATTGATTCACTCAAGTATTTACTGAATGTTATTCATTCCTGTGCAAAGCAATATAGAGAGTGCAATGGGGAGAAAAATATAATTGCCATCTCTGTCGGGACGTCTTCTGTGGAAAAGTCACACCTACCCTTTTCCATTCCATTTGTACTCTGTTGCAGGAGGGATTTTCATGAACTCAAAGCCAGTGACAGCATTCTCTTGCTTACTGCCTCTGGTGTCCCCTGCTGTCTTAGAAAAAGGGAGGCACAGACTCCACACTGGAGCCCACGTGACCCACCTCCTACTCTGGTCAGTCTCCTCATTTCCACTGCTCCACCCTGCCTCTCCACACAGAGCACTCTGTTTTGTTCATACCTGGGCTCTCCCTGCGAAGGGATCCAGGGTGTTCTGCATTGTCCAACCTGGAGTTACTCTCAGCAATAAGCTCAGGATGATCAACTCTCCAAGCTAGGACTATAAAGGACAGGAGCTCTATCCTACAGGAGTATAATGTGTACCACACAAGTAACACTTTTTCATAGGCAGATCCCCCAAATAAAAAGTGGGTGGAATCCATGTTGGTCAACAGATCAAACATATTATCAAATCAATATGTAATCAGTATAAAAATGATCACTTGTTTGCACAAGGACTTTGAAACAGTATATTTATACTTAAGCACATCACCTTTCAAATGTTGATATTTCACTGGGAATCCTTGATTCGAATTTGAATTTTATGAAACAGAAACTGGATTAACATAAAATAAAATACTGAGTTCCTTAGTCTCAACAACTACTTTGCCGTGTTTAATCATTGTATGTGGCTAGTGATTAATGTTTTAGGCTGCATGGTTCTATACTCTTTTGCCCAGGACTGTCCAGGTTGGTGAATCCAGCAATGTTTTACACTTCCCAGTCCAGAAAAACCCATGTGTTTATAAAGGGTGACCTACATCAAGATTTCCCAATAATAGAGCCATTGTGGCAGATCCTGGAGGCCCAGTCCAGTTTCTTCTCCAGGACTCTGTACCCATCTCTCTGCTACTCAGATTATCATTTCATAGTTGTGCTACTCACTGAAAGCTGCCCTCAGCTGGTGCAAACTTCCTTGATCCCTCTAGAAGAAAGCTTGTGGTCAGTGGATGGCTGATGTGTGGACGGTCAGGACCTGGCTCCTTTCCTCAGTTTGCATCCTCCTCAGCTCCCATAGGCTTCCAGTTGCTTCTGTGTTGTGGGTCAGCTTCTTCTTCCACTCCACTCTGTCTTTTTTGCTTCCTCACAGGTCTGTCACCTAGGAAGACTTTGCTCAGAAACCTTCAGCATGCAAATATTCCTGTCAGAGCCTTTTTCCAAGGATGGCAAGAAAATTATCTTCGAACATCTGGGTCTCTTTAGGGCTGAGAATTCTGGAGAAAAACGGGCTTTCCAGCTGTGGCTCATGGCTGAACATCTGCTGCTTGTGGAACAAGTCCCTGGATGGCTTGGATACTGTCAGGGCCACCTCAGATGTTGATATAAAACAAAGACAGATAGTGAGAAGCACTTCCTTTTAAATTATCAAACTAAATCCATAGGCCTGCACACCACAGCTGTTTAGGAGGAAACTGCTCTAGTCCCTAGGCTTCCTCTAAAGGGGACCTTTCTGTTTTTCCTAGACTGGGGTTGTCTTCTGGCTTTCCTTTAGAAGGGCAGAACTTAGTTTTTGTCTCCCAACTGACCGGCCCAAAGTAGAAAGTCATGCTTGTAGCCATGTGAGGTCATCTCTTTACCCCCATATTGCCTACCTTGTGATAGCTCCTACTTAGGAATTCCTATTCCATCAACATGAGAATAAAATTCAAGTCCCTTGCTCTGGGATAGTTAGTCGAGACCAGGTTTCTTTGTGATTTCTCAACTTCCTCTCAGCCTTGTTCTAATGACTCCAAACACCAGCCTGAACCACCTAAACTTTATTTTTTGTACATTTTCTGCTTATTTGTGTTGGAGTATCAATGGATGCATGGTTTCCTCTGCATGAAACTCTCTGCTCTTTGTATAATGGGGAAATGTCTACTCATACGTCAAGACTAACTTTGAACATCACCTCCTCTGCAGACAGAACAAATCTTTTTGATTTGGACTACCTTTTTGATTCAGTGCATCCTCAGCCCTTTCTTGGTAGCACGAATCTCATGTTTTGATGTCTGCTTTTGGATGGAGGATGAGAGGTATGAGTCCAAGTTGTTCAGTGGTCACAGTCAGGGTGGACACAGCCAGGCCTTTCGTTCTTTGGCAAAAGGTCGGTCCATACCATAGTGCTGAGAGACATTCCCTTTAAAATTGTGCATTTGAAATTTCTGATGAAAAACTCACATCCTGCCCTGAGCAGTTGGACTAAGAAAGAGGCATCTATGAATGGGTAGTTTCAGCGGCAGAGGGATATCTGTTCCACTCTGGTCTAAACTTTGCTTTTCTGATTGTCCCAAGTATTCTCTGGCACAACACTGAGCTCTAAGAGTGGAAATTTTCTGGAGATCTCATACTGAGATGGAATTAGAAGACTTTAGGAATGAAATTTCACATCGTCCACATTTCCATCAGTTGTTAGAGAACATCAGAACAAGGAGGAATGGAGCAGGCCCCAGATTTTTCTTCCTTCTCTCCTCCCAGGGGAGTTGGATATGGATTCCCCTGGCTGGAAAGCGTGTGGTCTGATTATGTTTCTTCCATACCAGTCTAAGACCTTCCTGAAAGTTCTAGCTCTAACACAAATGTGGATCCAGATGCCATTTGCCTACTAAGAATTATTGAATTCTCACAACAATCTAATGACGTCTTTACAAACAAGAGAACTGAGGCTTGGACCAGTTACCATACTTCACTCAAAGTCATGTGGCTAGTGCATGGCAGAGCTAGAATTCCCTCCAGGCAGGCCAGTTCCACAGTCTGCTCCAAATCAGCATTCCTCTATACTTGAATTGCCCCGAGACCATCTCAAGGTCATGACTTCTAAACAAGAGGCCCCGGGAGTGTTTCCTAATAGCTACGTAGAATTAAAAATTATAAACTGCAAACACTTTTAAACCAGACTTGATTAAAAGTTGAGACCGAAGCTTCATGCTTTAGCAGCAGGTGCCTTGAGAGGCCACAAGCACTTTTGAGAATGCAAAACCCTGGATTAGCCATTAGCCTTTATTTAGATAGATGAGAGAAGTGCAGCAAATATTTACATACCAGTTACCGTGAAATTCAAGTTAAATCTGTATTTATTTTGTATCTTGTCATCATAAAGTTGATTTTCTGTCCAAGTGTATTTCCTAAGGGGAAAAAGAGCTTTCCTGAAATATTGAAAGGTTTATTCTAATAGTTACAAGGACTGTAGACTTTTACATTTGAGACCATGAATATGTGTTATAGGAAACCAAATTTATTACAATGTTTGTAGAAAACTGTGTTTGTTCACTTAAAGTTGTAAACCATGATTTTCATAAGAGGTTGACTTTACTCACTAACTCTGTGAAAATGAGTCCACGCGGACCTTGTTCTAATGAACCCAAACAATACAAAAGACTGTGTTGATTCTCAATTAGGAACACAAATAGAGCTATTCATCCTTGTAGGAAGATTATTTTGCAAGAAAAATAAGTGACTCTAAAGAAAACTTTAAAATCCCATGAAAAGCCTGGATTTTCCATGAAAACTGTTAGGAGTGGTCAGTATTGTGATGAGTTGACCCTCTGAAATTGGGACCTGTGTCTCTGTTGACCTGATCAGGTGTGAACTACAAATGTTAGGTTCAACTCCAAGGTCTTTATCAGTTCTGTTACTAAGGTCTTGTGGTCTGGGATACTGTGGGTGAACTGTTGCCCCTTCCCTTCCAAAATTGTTGGACTCTTAACTCTCATACCCTAACATGTGATCTTATGTGGACATGGGGTCTTTAAAGATGGTAACCAAGTTAAAATGAGGTTATCAGGGTGGGCTCTGCTCCAGTACGACTGGTGTCCTTATAAAGAGGAACAGTTCGAAGATAGAGACAGTCATGAACAAGCCCAAGATCCTCTCAACCTGGAACAGAACCTTCCCTTTCAACCTCAGAAGAAATCAGTGAGTGCAACCCCCCTGATTTTAGGCCTTCAGCCTCCAGAACCATGGGACATGAATTCCCATTGATAAAGCTGGCCACTCTGTGGGACTTGGTTAGCAGCTGTAGCGAAAAAGCACTAGGAGCTTTCCTGTTTTCTCCCAGTCTTGTACCCTGAGTTTGGGCAAGTCACTTCACCCTTTCCACCCTGGCTTTACTGCTACCAGGGGCAGAAGTAACTTCCCAGCTAGGTCCATGCTGCCACAATAATTTTCTGGAACACCATTTAGCACCCACATTCATCTATCCCTGCTGTCTTGAAGTTCCCAGGTGGCGCCATCTTTGGGGTGGTGCTCATGATTATAGCAAGCAGCTTGTCAATGTGCCTCTTGATGCCTCTTGTCTCCCTCTCGTCTACCTGTGTACCAGGTCCATCTCCTATAGATCACACGGCCTTCACTTCTCATGCTCTTCATTTCCACTGATGACTGGTGGTGGCACTAGACAGCCTGCCTAACCAAACAGCCCCTCGGCCCATGACCATGCCTTCTAGCCACAAACGCGGGCTGCTCCAGCACCAACCACTTCATGGGGGAAGCGCTGGCGCTGGTCCACCTGTCGGAGCTGAGATTCATTTTCTTTCTAGGTTCTTGTTCTTTCTTGGGTATCATTTTTTAAATGGAAATTGGCACCAGGTTGATGATATCAAATGTAGAAAGTGAGAAAAGAAATTTATTTTTCACTGGTGAGCCAGGAAAATGCCTTAAATATAAGCCATGTGTGCAATTGGGAAGTTGGGCGTTGCGAGTGAGAGCTCTCTGGGTGTGTATAAATCTGCGAATTCCAGTCCATGGTTTTCAGTATATGATGGTGAGTTGGTATGTGCAAATGTATGTGCTGGTGCAGATATACCAACGGAAAAGCCTGCAGGCATCCAAGGCTATGCTTGTGTTTGGGTCGAGATGCTTGGGTTGGTACAAGGGGCACGCATGCGTGTTTATCAGGGCACACACATGAGTGTACATGGGCCATGATGCAAGGGAAGGAGCCAAAGTGGGAGCAACTGGGATGTGAGACCTAGAGGAGATCCGCTGAAGGATGAACATCCTGCTACTGTTGCCCGGTGCTGCCTGAGTCAGCCGGATGCCAGAGCTATGCAGCGACACATGTGCCAACTTCCTCAGCTCCCTCGGTGAACTGTGTCCATGCTGCTGGCCTGGCACCGTGTCTGGTGAGAGCTTGGAAGCATGAGCAAGCCTCTCTGCCAGAGGCTGGCTGCCAAGGCTCCTCTGCTTTGCACACTCCATTCTCTGGGGAGCACCCAGCCCTGCTTACTCTGGCTGGCTCCTGTCAGAGGCCCAGGCCACACCCACTGGTCACCTGGGGCTCTTCTGAGCATGCCCTGAGAATGGTCTTTAGCTCTATCATCACCTGCTCACTCTGATAATTGACTGTCTCCTCCTCCTCCTTCTCCTTGGTCTTCTTCAAACACCTCTGGATGCTAATATTCGTTAACAGTCCAGCCCTGCTCATTTAGTGCACTTTGAAAATAGTTTGCCAGATCCAGGGGCCATGCTGTAGGATTCTAGGGAAGGACTTGTATACTGTTCTCGGGATCATCCCACTATACCTGAATTTCAGATTAAAAAATGCTGTTTTAGGTATAGGTTTGTCCTGTATGATATTCAAGAAATACTTATTTTTGTGGGTTCAACTATGTCTCCCCAAAAGACATGTTCATCTCCTAAAGGTTGATAGCTCTGAGTGTGACCTTTTCTAGAAATGGGGTCTTTGTAGATTTGATGAAGTTAAGATGATGTCACGCCAGAGTAGGGTGAGTCTGGACCCTGGCATGACTGGTGCTCTTCTCAGAAGAGGGAAAATGGTCACTGGAGATAGGGAGTTGCACAGGAAGAGGAAAAGTTATGGTGGAGTGATGTGTCCATAAGCCAAGGACCTCTAAGGAAGGCTGGCAATTCAGGCACTAAGGGAAGGGCACGGACAGATTCCCCAAGTGCCTCCAAGCACAGATAAACCTGCACACATTGTAATTTCTAGCGTCTGGCTTCTAGAGCCATGGGGGACATAAATAAAGCCCTTAGTCTGTGACTTTATTATAGCAGCCCACAGAAAGAAATCCACTTCTACAAATTCTTCATTATCTGCAATTCAAATTAGCAGGGCTTTCTGTATGTTTATTTTCTGCTCTCCACTCCTACTCATGGCCTTCAGCATCAGTTTTCTTCTCAGAGGCACTAAGACTCTGGCCCTGGTGTGAGTATCCTCCAGGGTCCTCGGGGTGATGGGGTTCAGGAGTAAGGCAATGTCGTTTGCCTGTTTTTTGGGGATCCTCCGCTCAATTCTGCAGCACAACTCATGATCAGAACTTCTCTCTTCACTGGAGGTAGAAGACCTGACTGACACTCCTGCTAGCTCTGTGGCCTGGAGACGAGGTCTGGCTCTGTAGCCCAGTGGGCAGAACCTGTTTGACCTCGTGAACCTCAGCCCTCTAGCTGCAATGTGGTTAATAGGATGGCATCTGGGTGCTCACACACTGTGGCTCTAGGGTAGCACGGCCACCGTCTTCCTGTGTGACATCAGGCAAGGCTTTCTCTTCCCTCCTCTGTTTCCCTGCCTATAAGAGGAGGTTCCTAGGTCTGCCCTGTGGTCTTTAACACCTTCCTCCCCACCCCCCACAACCAACCCCTGTCTGTGTCTTCTGCTCAAGCCCACCATAGCCAGGATGAAATGAACTCCTAATTGAAATACTGATTTGTGACAGATTCCACCAGAAATAGAATCTATGGGGTGCCACCTTGACCACCTGTGGCTGGCAGGTTTCAGGCTTGCAGGACTGGCTTCATGCCTGACTCTGGGCTTACCCTGGGGCCTCCTCTCTCTGAAGAGAGATCCAGAGGCAAAGGAGGCCAGGGTGCCTGAATAAAGTCTCCAGGTGACCAGTCGGTAGCCATGGCGAGAGATCTGGGCATGGACAGTGTCTGTTCGGCACGGTCAGGCTGAGGTCTGTGGGCACAGAGTAAGATCTCAGCAGGGTGGGCAGCAGGATGAGGGAGGATGATTACTTATCCTGGAATCTGACCATATGCTAAGTGGGGTTATTTTTTGGGTATTAGTTTGAAAAAAGATTTTGCCCATATGTGAATCATTCTCTACCCAAATCCTAAATACACAGTGCCTACATGAGCCCTGGTGAAGCACAGCCCTGAGCTGAGGAAGGACATGAGGAAGGACACCTGACTTCTAGAAGGTTCTGGTGTGTCACATCCTTCTGCTGTGGCCTAGGGTGCTGTGTGGCGTTAAGCAGGCCTCCAGCCCCTGCTGAGCTCAGTTTTCCTGATGAAGTGTGGTGTCAACAGCCACATCTCAAGGCACGTGGCCTCCACAGGTCTTGGTGAGGCTGAAACTGCCAGCCCCGAGCCTTCTGCCTAGGGCTGTTCCCCATCCACAACAGCCTGAGTGGACCAGCCAAGGACCCAGGAAGGAAACTCTGCCTCTGAAAGCTCTGGGGTTAACAGACAAGGACAGTGAGGCTGAGGCCCTAGGGTCAGGGCTGTGGGAAAGGGGAGAGGGCTGGGGATAGTCAGCAGCAGATGGCTGAGGTTCTGGGGTGTGGTGGGGTAGGCGTGAGGTGCGGGCTGAGTGTGGCCTGGCCCAAGTGGGCCATAGTAACTACGTGGAGTAGGGCTGTTCCGGGGCCTTAGGTGAGGTTTGAATTTTTAACCCCCAGTGAAGACCTCTGCCTCTTCCTCAGAAAGCAGGCTGCTTGCAAGGCTTCTCAGGAGAAGCAGGAAGGAGCTTCCTGTGACCGGAGCACCGCTGGGCTCTGAAGGACGTAACATGCCTGGTTCTGGGTCTGAAGCCTGCAGTGTGGCCTTGTCACTCCCTCCCTGAGCACTGTTCTGCTGACATGTCAACGGGAGCTGACTGGCCCCGTCTGGTCCCCATCAGTGCCGCCCTCAGCTGTCCCCTGACAGCTGCCTCATCAGCTTGGCCGTGGCCTCTGCCTAGACCGAGACGTGCAGAGACTGGATGTGAAGGGCCCGTGGGCTGAGCGGTTACCCTGCACAAGGCGGAGCCCAGTGCGGTTGGGGACGGCGGTGCCATGAGGTCACCGTTCCTCGGCTGTCCCCTCCTCCCCCCACAGGCCGTGGAATGATTGGGCTTGACATGTTCATTTGCTGCCTGTTAAAAGTCCATTTTCTGGGCCCGAGCAGGCGCCGGCAGGGCGGGTTTGAAGGCCTCGTCGCGGACCAGCTGCCGCAGCTGCTTAACATGCAGCATAAATATTAGTCTCTCTCAGAGAGAGGCTCAACTGCAATTGTCTTTGGTCCCTGGACATGACTGGGCTGTTTGCCACATTTCGTCCTGCCCAGCCTGGCTTGGCAGACTTCTCCGGAATGTTGCAAGGCTGGGTGTGGGCTGACCGGGGTCCAGCTGGGGACTCAGAAGGGGACGAAGCCCACCCTGGGCAGAGGACGATGTGGAGAGTGAGGCAATGAAGCTTCTCCTCACCTGCAAAGAGGAACAGGCCTTCTGCCTGCCTTTGCTTCTCAGCCAGCCCCTCCGTCGGCCAATGACACGAAGGTGCTGTCCTCGGGCTCATGTCTGTCCTCCCCCTGCCCTTAGGCTGTTCCCGAGTCACCAGCCTGTGAGTGAGCCTTGATCGCATCCTCTACGTCACCCGGTGCACAGCAACTGTGCTGCTATCGGTGCTGGGTGCTGGGGTCCCACTTGTGTAAGTCACGGTGGGTGGCGGTAAACACCAGGCCATCAGTCAAAGCAATTTCAACTTCAAGTGCTATGAGCAGACTCTGGCTGGGCTCACGGCCCCAGAGACAGGTGACCCCTGTGAGCTGAGCTGAGGTTGGAAAGTGGACAGAGACCCCCCCCATTTCACAATGCAGAGCTGAGAGCCGAGGCTTCTGGACAGTTCTCCCTAGAAGTCTGGCCATCCACATTTGTGGCCATGTCTTCTCCTCCTGTCTTCAGATTTAGGTTTCCCAAAACTCTATGAGGTTAAAAATCATTTCAGAAGCTAAATTTTTATACAGCAGTACAGGCGTGGCTGTGTAGGATGACAGCTGCAGGCCTCGCGACTCAGAAAGCTGAGGCAGGTGGATGGCTATGGCTAGGAGTTTGAGGCCATCCTGGGCAACATAGTAAGATGCTGCCTCAAAAGCGAACACACACACATACACACACACCAATTCCAATAACAACAGAAACAGATTCCTAGGCTTGCTCCCACCTTTAGAGGGATTTAGCAGAGCTGCAAAGAGTCCCTAGAATCTGCAGTTTTATAGGCCTGGGTAGCACAGAGACCGCACTTTGAGAATCGTGGCTTAAATACCCCAGAGGCAGAGGTACTATTCCTCTTCCACCCTCCAAGACCCACCTCTGAAGCTGGGCAGGTTGTTGTAAGAAAGACCTCAGGGCTGTTTGGGCTCTGTCCTGGGCAGTATTTTGCCTGTGGGACCTTGTGAAATGCTGCTTTAGAATAAGCAGCTGCTCAGAATCCAGAAGTGCCCTGAGTTTATTAACAGTGAAACATCTTCCTGATGAGTCTAATGGTGGAACAGTCCGGCTGCCTGGAATGATGCTCTGGGGGATGGGATGCCGAGTCTAGTAGGCTGCTCCCGCTGATGGGAGCCCCTCCCCACACTGGGGCGGGGCAGGTCCCTGTGGGCGGGTGTTTGGGGGGAGTCTGGGCTGCACTGTGGCCGCTCTGAGAACTTGGCCTCCACCCCTCTGTACCTCCCTACCACCTTCTCTCTGCCTTTCTGGTCTGAGTTTGCCACAGACTGAGGCCGGGGCGGAAGCCATCCGAGTTCCTCCCGTGTTAATGGCATCTAATCAGCGTGTATCACACACGTTAATGTAATAACAGCTGCTAATTATACAGTCCCGCTATTACTCTGCTGCCAGGTGTGGGATTTGGAGCAAGATGATCCAGAGCCAGGAGAGCTGCCCCCCTCTCTACCCCATATGTTATTTTATTCGAGGGGCTGCTTTTTTTGTTTTGTTTTAATTGCACAATTCAATGCTATCTGACATTTGTTTGTACATCCTGCATTAGTCCAAACCAGCCTTACCCGGCCAACTACATTGTTCTACCTAGTCTACTCCTAGGGGGACCGAGAGAATATACAGTCCTTGCCCGGGGTGCTCTCAGCAGGACCCAGAGATACCGCCTCCCCCCAGCCAGTGGGGACACATCCTCAGACTTGCTCCTGCTCTGCCGCTGGCTGGTTTCGCAACAGTAGCCTCCCCCCGCCAGTGACATGCTGTGACGGCCCCCAGTTTTAGTCATGTATCCTCAGCCCTGGTCAAGATCTGGTTAGCTATTGACAGGCCCATTGGGTGCACTTTGGAGCTATACCCTCCACCTCCACCTCTTCCTGGGCTTCTGGGCCTCGGTTTCCCCATTTACATAACAGAAACTAATGACATGCCCCTCAGCACATCCTCCAGAAACTAATGACATGCTCCTCAGCACATCCTCCGGAGAAATAAGAAGGTGGTTCCCAAATTGGTCACACATTCAGGATCACCAGGACGATGAAACAAGTACAGTATTTCAGTCTCACCTGAGTTCCTGGGGGAGGGGTCTGGATATCGGTATTTAAAGCAGCTCCTTGGAGAGTGGGGGGGGGCAGGAACGGGAACTGCCCCTGTATGGGAAGCTTCCAGTGCTGTCAGGCACGTGGTGACTTTCGACAAATAACAGTCCTCGTTTCATTATTGTTTATTGTGTTAAAAGTATTAAATGGTGGGCCGGAGGGTTAGCTCAGTGGTTCCGGCGCCTGCCTCGAAAGCACAAGGTCCTGAGTTCAATCCCCGGTAACCACATATAATGCTGGGCATGGAGACACGCCCACCAACAATCAATGCCACATACCACAATGCCGGACGTGGTGGCTCATGTCTATAATCCCAGCACTCGGGAGGCAGAGACAGGAGGATTGCTGAGTTCGCAGCAGCTTGCCTGGGCACCATAGTGAGCTCAGGGCCAGCCTGAACTAAAAAGCAAGACCCTGTCTCAAAAAGCAAAAAAAAAAAAAAAAAAAAAGTATTAAATGGCATTACAGGTTAGGCCACTCGTGTGCAGAAACCAGTGGCCTAAGAAGCGCTTCATTAATTAAAAATATCCTTAATAAAGGAAATATATTCCCATGTAAAGGGTGAGTTAGGAAGAAAAAGCAGATCCTCGTCAGTATCTCCTTCCTCCCTCCCGGGTCAGGACAGACGACGGGTGGGAGAGCACAGGGCACGGAAGGGAGGAGACGGAGGCGGCGCAGCCCCTGGGAGGAAACATCCAGGCCCGGGAAAGGAGCAGGGCCCTGCTGGCCTCTGCACAGGGTTTTGGAGAAGAGGTAGCTGACCGATGCCTTTAGGGGGCATCTGAGGAAGCTGGGGACCCCGGGCCCAGCGCGTGCCCGAGCCAGCTCCTCCAGCACTCGAACGGCAGGCTCTGCAGTCAAGGTAAGCAGGAGCCTGGAGGATCAGCATCAGACGGTACCACAGACGCCCCGCTCTCAAGCCGAGCTTAAGAATTTGAGATGAAATTTCTCACCACCTTGGGATGCAGGGCCTAGAGATGGATTTAATTGGCTATTAAAAAGGTAATAAACCGTTTCTAGCAGTGCAACAATGCTGCGTAAAATTCATACCTATCGCTCCCACAAGATGAAACCGAGTTAACTGGAGAGTAGGGTCAGGAGGCCAGGTCGGTGCCTAGCGGGGTGGCCCTGGGCCCTTGTCTGGGATGAGGTTGTCCTGGAAGGAACCACAGGGCTCGGGGCCTCAACCTCAGCACCAGGCTTTCAGAACAAGTCCTGGGGGAGAGAGAATGTTTTCCCTCTGTCTAGGAAGGTGGGACTTGAGAGCTTCCTAAGCCTGTGCAGGACGTCAGGGTGACCTGGGGTGCTAGTTACTTTCCTGTCACTGGACACAATACCTGACGCCCACAAGTCTAAGGAGAAAAGGTTTATTCTGACTCGCGGAGGTCTCAGCCCACATAGTCGGCTGGCTCATTTGAAACAGCAGAACAAATCTGCAGCTCAGACTTCTACTTTAAAGCTCACACTAGGGAGACTTTCAGAGCATGGTTAGCTCTCACTTTTCAACAGCGCTGAACAGCACCTTTTAGGCAGAGGGGCAGGCAGACCAGAAAGTAGCTCATGGCCCAGCAGTGGGCCGCAGAGAGGTCAAGGGAGGACAGATAGACCCCTCCAGGCCACACTCCGGGGACCCATCTCCTCTGTCTGATGCTCTCTAAGGCCCCAGAGTCACGGGGGCTGGGGATGGACAGGAACCGGAGCTGCCCTGACAGCTACATGAGCCCCAGCCTCCTCTCCCCTCCCCTGCCTTTTCCACCCATGCTCCCCTCTCCGTGGGCCACCAGGCCGCCAGTCCTCTGGGACACACCGCACACCCTTTACTCTCTGAGCTGCCGCTCTCAGGCGAGGGCTGTTTGCCACAGACAGGACCAGGATATGGGACGGGTGTGTTTCCAGGGCCACATGAGCTTGGAACAAGTTTTCCTTTCTGAGCCTGCTTCATTCTCCTAATGCTCAAGCCTGACACACTGTTGTGCTGTTCGGTTGGCAGATTATTTTTCTCTCTGATGAGTCAACCTCGACAGACTCCAAATAGGTGAATAAAGAGAAGGAAAGTGGTAGCTTACAGAAGTCAGGAAAGGGAGATTTCAATCCTGGTGCAGTCCTCGAGGTGGGAATTGGGCAGTTGTCCTGCTGGCGTTTCCTGTCCCTATAGCGAGATGCCTGGGCTCATCAACATTCGTTAGAAAAGGCCGATTCTGGCTCCCAGGTTTGGATGCTCCGATCCGTGTTGGGCTGTCCCTGCTGCCGTGGACCTGTGACAAAGCAGCACATCGTGGCCAGAGCTTGTGGAAGAATGGAGTGCTTATATCGTGAAACTGGGGGCAAAAGAGGAGGAGGAAGAGGCCAGGATCCCACAGTTCCCTTCAGAGTCACCCCCCTAATGACATGAAGACCCCTGCTCTACCCTACCTTCTAAAGACTCCACCACCTTTTAATAGTGATAACCAAACACTTAACACATGGACAGTCAACTTCGGGAGATATTCAGTATTCGGACCATGGCACTGTGGCACTGCCCCAGAAGGTGGCGTCACTCTCTCTAGTTCATCATAGGAGAAGCAGCTCCTTCAGGGCTGAAGAGCTCCTGCATTTTAGCTGGTACTCAGCGCCATCTTTACCCAGAGCCCTCTCCGACCTCTGCTGGCTTCTCTGGCCACTCCCCTGTTCCATGTACACACCTGCACCTTCCCGAACCCCTCCTAGCACCTTCCAACCCTTCGCTGTTGCTGGGCAGGGGTGCCGTGTGGCTTAGCCTTGAGCTCTGCACTCTCTCATCGGGGTCCTCTGCACTTCCGGGCCCTAAGTGTAACTTGCTGAGTGTGCGAATGGCCGCCCCCAGACTCGTCTTGCATAGCCCCGTCTTCTGGGTACCTTTGCTTCTCCTGTTTCCTTGGCCTGAGTACCTGCCTCCCAGAGCACAGCTTACCTCCTGGCCCCGGCCCAGGTCCAAGCTCCTCCTGCTGCAAGGCCCTCTGGGCCCCTCGGCCGGTGCCTGGGCACAGCGCATCCTCTTATGCTCCCACTGAGCACCTTTCCCAGCTGACCCCTTTGGCCTTTGCTCATTTCTGTTCCTGCCTTCTCTTCACTCTTCACCTCTCTGCAGCTGGCATGGTGCCTGGCACACCACAGATGACCCGAGGAAACCCAGCATTTGGCTCCTGGTGTTAAAACAAGAGTGTGGCCTCTTTTCTCAATGGCGCCCAACTCAGGGCTCTGTCTGTAAGAGATTGGCTCTTGCTGAGTGGCCACCGAGGCCCGGCTGGCTGGGTGTTTTACTAGAAACTGGGCTAAGGGATTAGATTTAATGTCGAAGACCCTCGGCCCGACAGAAGATGTAGTGCACTGTAAGAAAAGGGGTTGGAGTGACACATCTTTGTGTTCATGTCTTACTAACTGGTTGTGTGACCTCAGACAACTTCTTATACCTTTCTGGACCTTATTTTTCTGGTTTGGCAAGTGATGTTCATGATACCTTTAGAGTCGCTAGAAATATTGAGGATATTCTGTAAGTATACGACACCAAATAAAAATGCTGGCTAGCATGATTATCATCATTAGCAACCCTGGGTTTTAATTATATTTTTGCAGTCATTGTTCCTTCCAGCTGTTGGTGCCGGTGCTAGGATCACCCGAGGCCCGAGGCAGCCTGGAAGAGCTAGTTTATAATCAGGTTGGCAGATGCTGGATGCGATGCAGCCCCTGCTGGGGATCACAAATTAATTAGAGTCGTCGGCGGAGGAGGAAGCCCTTCGGCAGCTTTGTTGGGGACAAGCCAGGCCCCGGTGTCTGAGCTTGGCCTCAGGACTCTGCAGAGGGTGAGCCTTGCTCTTGTCAGCAGGAGGCGGCTCTCCTGGGTTTGTGAGGAGCCCAGAGCCACAGAGGAGGCCTTGCCTGTGGTGCTTGGCACATCCACGGGCTCCAGGGTGCCTAGGGCTCCAGCAAGGCCGCCGAGAGAAAGTTTGCTGCCCCACTCTAATGGATTGCCTCGGTTTCTCCACACAGACCTCCACTTGATTTCCTAGCCTGTCTCTCCCATGGTTTCATTAGCACTGGACCGCCCGCTCTATGTGTTGAGAACTGCCTGGGCAAATCACTGGGCAGCTCTCCTGTGTCTTCCTCCTGACGCCTCCAGCAACCCAGAAACCAAGGCTTGTTCTCATTCGACTGTGTCATACCCTGGGCATGTCTGGGGCTGAGCGGGCGCCCAGCGTTCCAGCACTAGATGCTCTCCACGATTCCAGCAGTGAGGGGCTGCTAGCCCACCTGCCTGGCCCACCCAGCCTCCTTCCCTGCTTCTGTCATGCCGTGTGCCATTTGCTTTGCTGCAGGACCTCGGTCAAGCAGCTTTCGCTCTATGAATATTTACGAGATGCCTTTCCAAGTCTCAGGGTGCTGTGCCAGGCTCTTTATGCACATGAATGACCTCATTTTTGCCCTGCTACACTGAGGTGAGGCTAACGATTCCCATTTAAAAGGCAAGGAAACAGAGTCTCAGGGATTAACCTGGGTCACAAAGGTGGTAGAGAAAGCAGGAGCGAGGATTTGAACCAGATGGTCTGACTGTACAGTCTTTTCTTTATTTTTGTTTTTGGTAACTGAAGGATAATGAAAATGTCACAAAATGCATAGTTCTTAGGCTTTCAGTTCCGTGAGCTCATCCGTGAATTCATCCGGTTACCCGTTCCTCCATGCAAGACACAGAATGAGCCACTGTTTGTTTGTTTGTTTCTGATACAGAGGATTGAACGTGAAGCTTTCTCGCTGAGCTACATCCCTAGCCCACTGGCTCCTCCTTCTCCACCTTTTCCTCTTCCTCTCCTATTTTCTTTCTTATTTTGAGACAGGACCTTGCTGGAATTGCTAAGAATTCCAGGCTGGGTCTGAAATTTTGGTCCTTTCTGCTCCATTAGTTTCTGCCGCCTCTCTGCACACCACACCGAGTCACCAATGTTTTGATTGCTGTCACCACAGGCAAGTTTTGTAGAAATATTGTATATGGTTACGTTCATTCAGAATAATGTTTTTGAGATTTATTCATCTTGTTGCTCAGATTAATAGTTGTTGCTTTTATTACTGAGTTATATCCTGTTGCTTGGATAGATCACAGATGACAATCTGTTTACCTACTGATGGATATTTGGTTTGTTTCCGGTGTTGTTTGCTACAATGACTAAAGCTTCTATGAATATTTGTGTACAAAACTCTGTGAGGATCTATGTCTCAATTTCTCCTTGGTTGAAGACTGGAATTGTTGAGCTGCAGGCAGGTACGTAGCTAACTTCATCACTGCCAAGGATTTCCTAAGGTGAGTGTGCCACTTTACACTAACGCTCACAATGTGACACATATCTAGTATGCCACGTCTCTTTTTTTTTTTTTTTTTTTTGCTTTTTTGAGACAGGGTCTCGCTTTGTAGTTCAGGCTGGCCCTGAGCTCACTATGGTGCCCAGGCAAGCCGCCACAAACTCAGCAATCCTCCTGTCTCTGCCTCCCAAGTGCTGGGATGACAGGCGTGAGCCACCACGTCCAGCACTGTGGTATGCGGTGTTGATTGTTGGTGGGCGTGTCTCCACGCCCAGCAGTATATGTGGTTACCGGGGATCGAACTCAGGACCCTGCACTTGTGAGGCAGGTGTCAGAACCACTGAGCTAACCCTCCGGCCCTGCCACGTCTCTTGCATTGATGAAAAAGAAAAGAGAACTTGGAGGTGAGCAGAGGCTCGAGTGCAGTGTGCCAGGGAAGCGCACGTGGCCTGGCCTGACGAATGGGCAGAGGGGTGCCCGGGGGGGGGGGAGGGTGTGAAGGTGCAACCCAGAGTTCCCTCGAATGCCAAGAGACTTGGGTTTTACTTTGAAAGCGATGGGAGAGCTTTTAGAAGACCCGAGGTGGGGTGTGCGGGCTGCTAGGAGCTCACCTGGATCAGCTGTGAAGAGGTGAATGGGGCCAGGAGCTTTCCTGTGAGGACCCCAGGACTTTCTCCTAGCAGCTGGTCCAGTAAGAGACGACAAAGGCCTGACTCCCTGCAGAAGGTAAGGAAGGGAGGAGGCACCTCCGTCCTGTCCTCTCCCAGGGCTGTTGCTGCGATCACTGGCAATAAAATCGGAAAGAATACAATAGTCCTGTGATAACATCATAGCAGGCTTTATCTGAAAGGGCGAACTGGTGAGTTCAAGGGAAAGAACCGTCGTGCCCTCTAGGTATTGACAAGGGGACCCTGAGTGTCTGACTGAGAGCAGAGGTGCTTATGTCTTGGCCCCAGAGAGTGGCTTTGGGAGGGGCCAGTGGGGTGGCGCTGCGGAGGCATGAGAAAGAGAGCTCATTGCAATTCAGTGAGCTTGGGAGTAAGGTCGAGGGGACACAGTCCATTGGCATGTGGTATTTTGTGTAGCCAGAGAGACATGGATTGGCTTCTGTCTTTCAACCTTTGCTCTTGACCAAATTCCTGAATCAGCTATGGCCTTCTCTTCTCTCAGAGCAGGACGAAGCCTCCACCAGGGCTTTATCTGGGGCCCTCAGTGTGGGATCCCAGTGTCTGCAGACGTCAGCCCTAAAGCTGCTTTTGGCTGCTGCCTCCCTGCCAGCCCAAGCAGCCCCACACAGCTATGGGAGCTGTCCCCGGGGAGACCATCCCAGTATCCAGGTACCTCCTCCTGTGGCCCACAGTAGCAGCTGCGTCCCAGGTAAGGCCTTGGTGAGAATTATCTGTGCTCTTCGGCAAAGATCTTCTTGCTGCAGCTGTGGTGAAAGGAACAGCCCTCTCTGGCAGGTTCTCTGGGCTGTGCATGGTGGGAGGGGAGCTATAATCTGGGGCAGTTTCTCCCCAGGGAGGTTTTTCACAGGTCACAGACTCCAGCTCACTGGGCCTTGGGGTGAGGCTTCCTTGACGGCATAGGATGGTGCAGCCTGGCACTCAGGACAAGGGCAATTCTCTCTGCAGGGGGCGACCGGGTTCCTTCCCCACTGAGAGCCACAGGAAGCTCAGAATGGAGAATAGTACCAAGATTGCCCGAAACACCCTGCTACTCTGAACACCAGCAAATGCCCTCCCCTTCCTCCTAGGCAAAGAAGGCAGAAAACTCTGGTAAGTGCCTTAATAAGCGGCTGTCATCGGCTCAACAATAGTATTAAAAACTATCAATTATTTAGGTATGGGAAACTGGGGAAAAAAGCTTTTAGTAGCACTTTTAAAGCCTTCATAGTGTCAATAGTGGTGTTATTAATTTCCAGCTCCAAGATAATATTTAAAGCACTGGTTACCAAAGTCCTGTGGAGGAAAAGAACCTTCATAAACATTCAGATTCTGAGCTAATGAAATTTCCATGGGCCTCTGGGTCGCTGCACAGACCCTGCCTCCAGCACTGCTTGCTGTGGGCTGTCTCCACCTAAGCTCTGGCCCAAGAGCCAGGCGCAAGAGCATGTCCAGGCCTCCTGGCCAGAGCTGACTTCCCTTTAGGCCAGAGACCTTTCTTGGCTTGGAATCACAGTTACCTGTTGCTGCTGCCCTTCATGGCCACTAGGGGGAGCCAGGGTTCGCAGCAAAGGCTTCTTATATCCCTAAAACTCAGAGATTCTTTGGTGTTGGAGGCTTTTCTGCACTGTACTTTTTTTTTTTTTTTTTTTTTTGAGACAGGATCTTGCTTTGTAGTTCAGGCTGGCCCTGAGCTCACTATGTAGCCCAGACAAGCCTCCAACTCAGCAATCCTCCTGCCTCTGCCTCCCGAGTGCTGGGATTACAGGTGTGAGCCACCATGCCTGGCACTGTGGTATGTGGTACTAATTGCTGGTGAGAGTGAGTCACCATGCTCGGTATTGTATGTGGTTACCGGGATCGAACCAGGGACCTTGCTCTTGCTAGGCAGGTGGTAGAATCACTGAGCTAAATCTCTGGGCTTCATTCTTTTTTTTTTTTTTTTTTTTTCCTGAGACAGGGTCTCGCTTTGTAGTTCAGGCTGGCCCTCAGCTCACTATGTAGCCCAGGCAAGCCACCGTTAACTCAGCAATCCTCCTGTCTCTGCCTCCCGAGTGCTGGGATTACAGGCGTGAGCCACCACACCCCAGCACTGTGGTATGTGGTATTGATTGCTGGTGGGCGTGAGTCACCACGCCCAGCGTTGTATGTGGTTACCGGGATCGAACTCAGG
>PVIC010000498.1:0-96137 GCA_004025085.1 Thryonomys swinderianus | reverse complement strand
GGTGGGCGTGAGTCACCACGCCCAGCGTTGTATGTGGTTACCGGGATCGAACTCAGGACCTTGCGCTTGTGAGGCAGGCGCCAGAACCACTGAGCTAAATCTCCAACCCTCTGGGCTTCATTCTTAAAGAGAGGTCTTGCATGGGCAAAAGTGGCTGGTATCTGACCTGGAAAGATGGACAATGTTCACAAAGTCTTGGTCTCTGAATATGGTCCTCCTTGGTGATTTGTGTGTTAAATAAGAAAAACAGCTATACTCTGGATGGCCTATAACCAGCTTTAAAACGACCTCTCCCGGGAGGCCTTCCAGAAGAACCTGCAACTCTTAGGCTTGTGGAGCCTGCCTGGTGACTGGCCCAGGGCCTGACATTGTCTCTCCAGAAAGACAGAAACCTAGGACTGCGTCTATTCCTTCATCCTCCCTTTCTCCTCTCCTTTCTCTTCCCTCCCCATTTTTCCTCTTGTTACGCCCCACCTCAGTACTTCCACCACAGGTGGGACTGTGTGTGGGGGCCACTGGAGCCAGAGGATGGTGTGTGTGTGAAGGGCAAGAAATGACTCCCGCATTCAGTATAGAGATGCAGAGGCTTGATTCAAGGCTTGAACCTTTCCAAAATGTCTGTTTGAGAAACAGGAGTACTGGGGAAAGACAGTAGGTGTGGCAAAGGAGTTTCAGTCTTTTCTCCATCTGGAAGAGCTGGTGTGATGCTGTGTGACTCTTTTCTATTTCCTTATCTGTAAGATGGGGCCAGACAGCCCTGAGTCACCACAAGAGTCACATACAGCGGAGGGAGAGGAGCTTTCTTACCTGCTGAGTAAACGTCACCTCAGACACCCTCTGGGCCTCCTGTTCCCACATTAAACAATTATTTCTTCATCTTTTCCCCAAAACCTTACCCTAGCTCTGTTAGAGCAGATCAAAAAATAGAGTGTGAGCTTTAAAACCATCAACTACAGTAAAAGGCACGGTGCCATTTCCCTTCAGAGTTCTCCCTCTTACTCCTAACAACCTGTCCCTTCGTTCTTGCCACTTTTGGAAGCAGTTTTGAAATCTTTCGTGAAGTTTTTCACGGCTGCCCGGATGTCCTGAATCAAAATGTTTATGGCAGGTTCTGTCAAATGAAAACCTTACGCTGTGGCCTCCTTGAGATTACTCACTGGATCCAGCACCAGGAGGCTTCTGGCTCCTCCCCAAAGTCAAAGGGACCATGAAAAGTAAATGTTTTGAACTGATTCATGGCATTCAAACAGACATGACAGCACCACTGAAGACACTTGTGAAAGAACACTTCCAGAACTGCTTCAGAAAGTGGCAAGAACAATGGGATAAGTGTATCCAAAGCGTGGGGGAGGGGGTTCATGGCAATGTGTGTTTCACTATAATGCATTTTAAAAATTAACCATTTAGGGCCGGAGGGTTAGCTCAGGGGTTCCGGCGCCTGCCTCGCAAGCACAAGGTCCTGAGTTCGATCCCCGGTAACCACATATAATGCTGGGCGTGGAGACACGCCCACCACCAATCAACACCGCATACTACAATGTTGGACGTGGTGGCTCATGCCTGTCATCCCAGCACTCGGGAGGCAGGGACAGGAGGATTGCTGAGTTTGCGGTGGCTTGCCTGGGCACCATAGTGAGCTCAGGGCCAGCCTGAACTACAAAGCGAGACCCCGTCTCAAAAGCAAAAAAATAAAAAAAAATTAACCATTTACCTTCTTTCTCCATCAAACCTCATATATCTGTCCCTGGGAACTCATCAGAACAGGGTAGCCATTTGCCTCTTCAAGTCTACTCAGCTGGCTAACCGGACTTCCAGGGAAACTGGCCAATGTTGGGAATGACACTAGGCAGCTGCCTTAGTTATAATGGAGATTAAAGCTGAAGAGGACAAATTCTAGGAAAGGCTTTAATTGAGGAGGAAGAGAGAGTGGGGAAGGGACTTCAGCTTGAGAAGAACTGAATGAGATACACCTGATAGGGACCATTGGATTGGCTGACTAACAAGGGAAAGGGACCAAGTTATATGGAGTTTCCGGGATGTGCTTGGGTTTGGTAACTTTCCACTGGGTCATGAGTATGGCATCTTCTAAGGCTTGGTTTCTTTCCTTGCAAGATCAGATCAATGGGTGTTTGTACCTTGGAGACGTCATGATTCTGTCTGCTGTCACAGGGCACCTGCTCTTTATGATGAGCAGTGTAGGGAGATGAGGGGAGGGCAGATCCCATATGCTGCTGGCACAAAGGGATGAGGAAAAGGCCTTCACCTGCGGTGGATGACGGGTGCTGGACGAAGACCTGAGACTCCTGTCCCTAGTGGGGGCCCTGGCTGGTGTGGGGCCCGCACCGGGGTGGTGCCTTTCAGGTGGGTGGAGACGTAGGGGAGACTCAGGTGTGACTCAGGTATGCGGCGGGCCTCAGCTGTGGGCTTGGGTCTTGGGGTCAGTGAGGGAAAATCTGAGCGTTGAGGAGCTGGCCAATGTTTTGTTTTGTTTTTTATTTTTGAGACAGGGTCTCGCTTTGTAGTTCAGGCTGGCCCTGAGCTCACTATGTAGCCCAGGCAAGCCTCGAACTCAGCAGTCCTCCTGTCTCTGCCTCCCAAGTGCTGGGATGACAGGCGTGAGCCACCACGCCCAGCGAGCTGGCCAATGTTGACGCATAGCATGGGACACAGTAGGAGTGGGTGAGTTCCAGGACAGGGCTATTTCCATGGGGCCCCAGTGGACTAAGGCGAGGTGGGTCATAGGGCTGTCAGCTGTGGGCTCACATGCGGTGTTCACAGCGCTGGCTCATGGGATGAGAAAGTGCCCTTCGAGAGCTTCCTCTTCCTCAGTGAAGGAGGGAGGCGCTGTGACTTGCCTCTTTTTTAAAAAAGTTTTCTTATTTTGAGATAGGGTCTCACTAAGTTGGTAAGTTTTCCAGATTAGCCTTGAACCTGTGACCCTCCTTCCTCAGCCTCCCAGAGCACTGCGATTGCAAGCATGGGCCACGATGCCTCTTCTTGTATGTAGAATACAGAGTAAGCAAGAAGGACCAGGGAGGGGCCTTCTGCAGGCCAAGTATTCAGCATGAAAACCTCACTGTTTTCCTTCCTGGTTGCTGTCCGTACTATTTTTACATGCCTCCCTTTAAATACATTGATTTAAGTTAAAATTAAAAAGAGTCAGTTTAAAGAAAACTACTAAATAAACAGCAGTACAGGCGCTATGTAAACGTGACACATCCCGAGGCTTATCCAAGGATGACCGCCGGAGTGTTGAGAGAGCAGGTTGTAGAGAGCTTGGCTCTGACTCTCTCGGCAGTGTGGACTTGGGCCCCCCGGAAGCCCTGCCCCCCCGTCTCTAAGTGGGCTCGATAAAACCTCCTAGGAGGGGCCAGATGAGATCATGCGTGCAAGTGCTTAGCGCAGGGCCAGGCACACAGGAGTGCTTGAGAACCGTCCATTACCGAAGGGCTAATCTGCAGCAGAGGCGGCTGTGGGCTGGGGGAGAGGTTCAGAGCTCTTCTCCCTCCGACTGTGCCCCGTGTGCACAGAGGACGCAGGGAAGCCGGCTGGGGAACGTGCGGGACCCAGAGGGCACGTTCCACCCCAGGCCCCAGCAGGCAGCTGGGCCTTTCTGACCGCAGGCCCGTCCCTCCAGCTCCTCTCCTTTCATGATTTACCTGAGAATTAAAAATGCTCTTCCTGAGACCTTCGCACCGTTAACCTCGGAGGTGCCTGGCCTTGAAGTCTACATTTTCCACTGATGTTCAGTGAAAAACAGCTTCAGCGGATGAGAATTATAACCACCTTCCAACTCACAAGCAAAAGGGTCACTTTTTATTTGAAAAATATTAATGAGCTTTCCAATTAGTTCATTCATTCACTCATTCATTCATTCACTCATTGACGAATATTTATTCAGAGGGTACTACTGCAGCCTTTGTTACAACCAAGGACTCCTCCCTTACCGGCGCAGGCCTGATTTCAGTTCTTTAAACTGACGCAAAAGGGAGAAATCAGGGCTGTCCTTGGGTCAAGCCAAGAATTCCAGGGCTGTCCTTGGGTCAAGCCAGATATGTGTGTAAATCCAGGTCACACACGCACTGCTCTGAGCTATCTGCTAGTGCAGATTAATCCTGTGCTCTCTTCACTTAGCTCACAGCGTCAGGCAGGAGGCACCTCAGGCCCAGAGCTCGGGTTTAGGCACACTTGCTGAGCGCAGTGGTGCTGCTGGGAGCTCAGCTTCCTGAAGTAGCGCGTTCTTGCCGCCAACCCCAGCCTCCTTACGGCCCTCCCTGCCCAGTACGATTCTAGTCTCCACGCCTCTGCGCACTGTTTCCCCTTCCTCCATGCTGCTCCCCTTTCTGGAGCCGTCTTTTGTCCTCTCCTGTTTGGAGATACTCCTTGCCCTTCCTTCTCTCCAAAGTCTCCCAGAGACTTGGTGGCCTTCTCTGCTCTGGGAACCCCGAGTTCGTGTCGCACCACGGGGCTGGGGTCCCGGAAACACAAGCTTTCCTGCAATCTCAGTCTTGTCTCCACTGGGCAGGTGAGTGCCGGAGTCCAGATCCTGGTCTTAGGACTGATAGGTGCTGAGTAACATTACACATTACACTTCGCACATTCCCACCTGTGAGCTTGCGCCTGTCCTGTCCAGGCAGGCTCTGTACGGATCCCATTTAGCTGCAAGAAATCAGGAGGTAGGCAGGTCACACCTCGGGGAGGGGGGTGGGGGGCAGGAGGAGTAGCCGAACATTGTGGTTTGGCTCCAGAGCCCGGGCACCCTCTTCACTCCCTTTCTCTGTGGCACAGTACTAGGATCGGGGGGACTGAGGAAGACAATAATCCTCAGAATTCAGGTTACCCAGGTAAGGTGCTGAACATGGAAATCTGTCCTGGAGCCATTAAGTGATGTTAGCTACATGTAGATCAGAGGTGCTGCTACTTGTTATGCATGTGTGCGTGTGTGTGTGTCCAAAACCCTTCTGATTGCCTTCACACGCTCTTCTGTCACCAGATGCTGTCCCTCCTACACTTTAATTCAAAGCATTTATTTATTTTGCTTTGCTTTATTTCCCAAAGGATTTGAGATGACCTACAAGAAAACATTCAATAAAGTCATAATAAAATATAAATAAGGACAACGAGGGAAGATGCTGTTCACATACAAGGCTGTGTTTCTGGCATCTCTGGCCTTCCTGGGCCAGCCTGTGCTCACTACGCATAACCCTTAGGTGCAGAAGAGTCTCACCCGGCACAAGATCTATGTAAACCACATGGCTCTCTGTGGTCACTGCGGCTCCCGTCAGGTATGATCAGTAGATTTGCTTCCAAATCAAGTTGCTAATTTGCAAGGCGAGCCGCTGTCAGCCTTCCTTCATCCTCTCATCTCCCTTCCTGGTCAGCCTCCTCATGCCATCCGGGTGGTTCGGCCTGCTTGTCCTAACCTGGTAGCCTGATGGGCATGAGGAAAATGTGATCAAGGGCTCAGTGTGGCTGACCCCTTTGCGGAGGCCGTGTGCCTATTGTGTGTACTGGTGACTATGTAGCTGGGGGACAGACTGCACCCCAGAGGGCTCTGGGCATCAGACTTAAGACCATCTGGTGAATGTGCTGCCCGCTGTTCCTTGGAGGCCCTAGAGAGCTGGGCTGGAAAGTGCTAAGGGAGGAGCCTTTGGAAAGGACCACACTGAATCCCAGCTTTGCTCTTGATCTACTCAGCAGTCCTGAGTGGGTACTGAACCTCCATGCTTCTAGAACAGAATTCTTTATACCTTCCAGGTAGAGAAATTTGAGACTGACTAGACATGATCTTTGCAAAAGCCCTGACATCGAGAGGACCCCAGCACCCAGTGGTCCCCTTTCCATCTCCTCATGCTTGTCGCACTGCATCTGCGCTGTTATAACAAGTGCCTTATGCGAGAAATTTACAAACAGCGGTATTTCCTCTCTTTTTGCTTTGGAGGGTGGGCGCTCCAACACAGAGGTGCCACTGATTTTGTGTCTGGCGAGGGTTCTGTCTCTGCTTCCAAGATAGCACTTGTTCTGCAGGGCACAGAGCAGTGTCCTCGAATGTAGAAAGGTGGAAGAAGTGGCCTTTTCTTCTGAAGCTTCTGCTGTCAGGCCATTAATCTCATTCCTGTGGGTTCCACCTCTTAATACTAGCACATTGGCAAGTCAGTTTCTACACATGAAGTTAGGGGGAACATTCAGACCAGAGTGGCTCTGGACAAAATGATCTTTAAATATTCCTCCTGCTTCAAGGCTGCAAGACTGGTGCAGAGGTAGTCCTGGTATGCTTTCAGGAGTTACATGCGTGAAGCGCTTGCCCGTCAGGAGCCCGACATGTTTTGGGGTGAATAGGTACTCACCTTACTGGAAGCATCTGACCTGAGTATATCAAAGTCGATGCCCTTGACAAGCCTGGGGTTGCAGGTGAAAGACAATAGGAGTTGCCAGGTGCAGTGGGCAGGGAAGGGGTATTTTAGGCACTGAAATGGAACAAATAAAGGCCAGGAACAGTGAGTGAGCTTGTCGGTGTGGTGGAATGCAAAGGTTTAAGTAAACTTTGAGCATGACCTGCTTCGAATCCCTGTAAGCATGCTGGATTTGTAGATAAGGGTGAGAAAGCAGTAGCCGAGTCAAGGACCATAGACCTGGGCTGCCCTCAAGCGCCGGTCTGGCCCTGCCAGTCTGACCCAATCTCAGGCCAGGGGTGTAGTCTATGACTACCCAAGGGCATTTTAGAAGTAAGTGTTCAAAGCCTGATGGGGCTGCTTGGTATCCTAACCCACAGAGGAGATCCCACTTGCTTGCATTTGCTTTCCTGTTGCGGGATGCAATACCCAATCTGCACACTTACAGGAGGAAAAATTTAATTTGGCTCAGGGTTCATGGGGTTCAGTCCGTGGTCTGCTAAAGAAGAGAGAAGGGACAAAAGTATATCCTTCCAGGCCACACCCCTTGTGAGCCGCCTCTGACCAGATCCCACCCCTTAGCTTCACATTCATTCACTGCTGGGCACAGCATATCCACAGATTAATCACCTTCCCAAAGCTCCCCTCTGAACACACCAGATTTTGGGGAACTGTCTAGATCTAAACCATCACAATCCTCTTGTGCAAGACTTTTTGGTGGCTCCTCGTGGCCCACAACAAGCCCACACTCTCCGCCTAGTCTCCGAGGCCTTGCAGGATCGGATCACCCTCACCTCCTCCACACCCATTCCGCCTCTGCTCCCCCTGCCTCCCTCACAGTCTTCTCTGCCCGCCGTGTGCCTGACTCTCTCTTGCTCACTCTTTGGGACTCAGCTCTGACACTGCTTCCTCCAGAAGTCCTCACTGACTTTCTTCTGAGTCCCATGGTCTCCCTCTCAGCACATTTCACCCTTGACTGGCTCCTCCAGCCCCAGGACAGTGGCAGGGGCAGAGGTAGGGGTAGGGGCAGGGTCTGGCACTTAGTAGGTGCTCACTAACCCTTTTTACACGACCGAGTGAGGGAGTGAGCCAGGGCAGGCCTCATGTTCCCCCCTGGCTGTGTGTTCCTCCCCCCGACCCCAGTGGGCCCTGCATGTACCCACTGCTGCTTCAGAAATCCAGGGACTCAGACTGCATGGCTTTGATTCAGCTCGCGTTTTTATTCTGTGCATTTCTATTTCTGCCCCTTCTATCCCACCACCTGGTGCACAAAAGCTCTCCTCTGTTCCCCGTCCCCGAGCCCACCCACTCTGTTTCTGATGCTCGAGACCCTCGGATTCTTCAATAGGAGGTCTTTTCATCTTCCCCAGCGCAGCCATCTCAGAAATGTGTTTCAAAGCTGCTGGAAAGTGAGGAGCTGTGGCTTTGATGTCTCTGTTAGCTTCTCTGTGGGGGACAGGCCAGCTCACTTAGGTCGCCTGAGGATGGGGAGGCAGTGCCACTGTGGGCCCCAGGAAGAGGTAGAGGGCAGAGGACCAATCAGCCAGGACAGGAGGCCGCAAGGAGACTCCCTACCCCATCACTGGGCTCTGTCCTCTGCCTGCCTCTGCCAGCAGGTTCCTGCTCTGGAGGGCTCATGCTGGCATTGGCAGTGATCCTGAATTGTCTGTGGGCCTTGGCACCGATTGCCTGGCTTCTGGGGCCTCTTAGCTGTGTCCACCATGGAGATTGTCTTGGGCTCTAGGGGATGCTGTCCTCAAGGGCGAGGCTGATCCCTTGGCTGATGTGTGGCTTAGGGAGTGGGGCTATTACGTTGGCCTGGTCTCCTGGCTTCAGTTTGGGAGACCTATGAGAGGGCCCATCCCAGAGATGGTAGAAGGCCCCTCGCTGCCCACGCAGCCAGCTCTGGCATCCCGCCTTCTCTCCAGGGCACGAGAGACAGAATGTTCTCACGAGGGCCTTCAGCCCACTCTTTCCAGGGAAATTGTATGGTGTCCTCTCACCTGTTGTGTAACAGGGCCTCCTAGTCAGCAAGGGTAGAGCCACTGAGGGTGGAGTGTGAGTGGCATGGCCTCCCAGAAGGTGCACCTCGGCTCCAGACACCCGAAGTGTCACCTGGGGTCCTGGCTCCCTTTTCTGGCCCTGGCCTTCATTGCAGCCAGGATGTAGGCGGAGTCCCTTTTACTACTGTCCTGGGATTTTGCTTGAGTAGGGGACACCTGGAAACAACCAAAGGGGAGCGAGACATAAGCTTACCGGAAGCTGGATAAGCACGTGACAGACATCTGGTGAAAGGAGGACCCGAGTGCAGTGCGGCCATCAGCTCCAAGGAAGCTCCCTCCCTGCTTTCTCCTGATGTGCCCAGCTGGTGGCGCTGGACGGCCGTCCTCCTCTTCCTCTTTGACCCTCAGAAAGCACAGGAGAAGGAGCCCTAAGTGACCCCGTGACCTGGTCCCCACCTCAGGGCTGATTCCTTGAAGGCCAGGTCTTACGTGGGGGTCTCTGGGGGAGTGGAATGTAAGGGAGGAGGCCACACTGTGCCTCTGCTGCAGTCCACCTGGTCAGTTGCTGCTCCTGAGAGGGCTCCTTCCCCCAGAGGTGGGCTTCTTGGCACCTTCCTGACCAGCTGTGGGGCAGAGAGAGGGCCGCCTGGTACCGGCTGCCCGACAAGCAGAGAGGTGCCACTGCCTGGTGGTGGCATGGCATTGTTGCCTCTGAGCACAGAGCCCCTTTCAGACTTCCTGGGGGTCCCAGGAGGGAACCAGCTATGCCCAATTCCTGGGTGAAGGAACAAGGGGCCGAGGATTTAAATAACAAGTCCAAGGTTACCAGGATGATGAGGAGAGGCCAGGGTTAGAACCGGATCCACACATCTCAGAGCTTGTCTTTCCCTCGCTCATCTCAGCGAGCCGTCAAGATGGAAGCCGGGAGCCCCCCTCGGGACAGAGCTTCGCCTCATCCACGTGGCGGCGATGTCTCTGACACGCGTAGGGGTCTGAGTGGACCGCGGGCTGCTCATGCCCGACCTCCACTAGCGCCCACTGGGAAGTGTGCACCGAGACACACTTTATGAGAACGGGAACTTGGCCCTCGAGGCTCTCATCCACCGTGGCGGGGCTCTCCACAGGCCTTGGGGATCCCTTTGTACCCCCGCCCCTCTGGCTCCCCTGCCAGTTCTGATTGTTGGCATTATATGCCTTAGAACTCCAGCACGTGTCTGACCTTCAGGTTCAAAGCTCCTCGCAGGCCTCCTCGCCATGGTGCCGCAGGAAGCAAGCAGCCCTGGGACCGGGAGCTCTGGTTCCCCCGCTGGCCCTGATGCTCCCAAGCTCTGTGCCTTAGTCTCTTCCGGCTTTCATTTCACTGCTTCATACAAATGAGGTTACTCCTCTCTTGGCCCAGAAGCTGGTGGCAGGGGGGCGTGAAATGGTGCCTAGAGGGGCGCGTGGCCTGGCGCCAGGGCCTGAGGACTCGCAGCAACGGGCTTCCTGTCCTCTGCAGACCCTGCCTCTACGCAGCTCTTGTGACCATGGTTTCGCTGGGGGGGTGGAAGCCTGTTCTGTTACCTCGCCCGGGCCCTCAAGGGGGCGCTCCCACGGGTGACTGAGGCGTCAAAGGCCCCCAGACCTTCTCATCTAAGCCAGGCTGATTCTAGATGGGTTTGGCACCATTTTCTAGAATTTCTCCCAGTCGTCTGAATCCACTTCCTGTAATAAACTTGGTGCCTTAACATCCCCAATCACTGTAGCTCTTGAGGTGAGAGGTCTGAAGCAGGTCTTGCCAAGCCACGCTGTTCAGGAGATGCGGGGGGGGGGGGGACACATTTCCTTGCCTTTTCCGGCCTTTTGAAGTTACCTGCTCTTCTTAGCTAGTGGTTTCCCCTTCATCTTCGAAGCTACCAGTGGCCAGCAGAGCTTTTCCTAAGTCCCACCTTCAACTCTCAGTTCTTCTCCTTCTGCCTCAGACAAACCCCCTCATGATAACCTTCGTCCCTCTTGGATAACTGAGAATAATTCTCCCGTCCCGAGAGGAGCTGATTAGCAACTCTAAGTGCACCCACAGTTTCAGTTCCCTCTCTGTGTGAGCTGCACACGTTTCTGTTCACGTTTCCGGGGACTAGGACGCGGCGCTGTGTCCTTCTGTCTGCCACGCCCCCCGGGGTGCTGCTTGAATAGGACACCTTCCCGGTGTCTCCTTCCCCCGCGTCACCCGGCTCTCCCTTGCTGGTTGTCTCTGTCTCTCCCAAGAAAAAAACTTGCACTTCCGTCCTTGTGTGGGGTTTTCTTCTGCAAGGAACACCAACCAAAATTAAAGACCCGGCACAGAAAAAAAATAAACCCAGGCTCACGACTGAAAGCCAGGTGTTTCCACTGGACGTGGCCCCCATGGGCGCCTGGCGGCCTCCGAGCAGCCCCATACCTCACACCTCGCACGCAGGAGGGCAACAGCTCACCTCCAGCCCCGGGACTCCCCGCTCCTGCCAGGTAACACACTTCACTGCGCTAATGAATGCCTCATTCTCCTCGCTTAGCAAATTCCAATTTTAAGTAATTGCTTGAATCAAAGTTATTAATTGGGTCCTTAATACACTTCAGAGTTGAGGCTAGTTTTGATTAGTCTCCATCACTGTTAAAATGGAAAATGTATTTTCCACTGGGTGGCGATTTTCCTGGATAGCAGCCTGGTTGCTAATGAACACACTCTGAGTCATCACAGGACTTGGCACCCACTTGGCACCTTCCCCCTGGCATTGCTCCTTTGCGCTCATCAAAGGACTGTTTCATGTTCACAGGGCCGGGCACCCAGTGGACGCGCTGTAGCTGGTTGGACAATTCTTCTGGCCATTTTAAGATAAAATTTAAAATATACAGAAGAGCATCAAGTCAAAAATAACAGTTCTCTTATTTTCACTGTTAACATTTATCATAGTTGCCCCAAATTGCACAGATATTATATGACTACAGTGCTCCATTGCCCATGAAAGAATGGAGAATACAATAGATAAATCTCAGGTCTCCATCTCTTTCTACCCTAATCCCTTCTCTTCCTCCCAGTGGTATCCTCTATAATGAATTTGATGTATTCAGTCCTGAGAGAGAGAGAGAGAGAGAGAGAGAGAGAGAGAGAGAGAGAGAGAGAAAAACCTTTCCCATGCACTCATATACCCCTAGGAAATAATCATATCCCTGGGTGTATTTTCCCTTTCATAAATGGCATTATGCTATTCATATCATTCTGTAACTTGTTTTATTCCACTTGACAATGTGATTTGTAGGGCTATGTCCAAACTGGCAATTCTAGTTCATTTTTTTGAACTGCTGTTCTCTGTATTAAAAAAAAAAAATCCATCCTATTAATAGACCCGTACATTGCCTCCAATTTCTCTTTGCTACTGGAGACAACACTGGACTGTGTGTCCTTCCGTGTATGTCTTTATGCATGTGTGTGCAGGGGTCTCCAGGAGACCCTGGCAAGGACGCCACCAAGTCCTTGCCAAGGGTTGCTATTCACAGTTCAGAGCAGCTGTGCCTGCTGCACGTCTACCAACAGCCTGGGAGAGCCTGCCAGTGTACTCACCTGGAACCCGCAGCGTCTGCCTTTGGCCAGTCCGAGGATGCACCAGGCGTGCTGAGTCCAGGTGAGTCAGCACTGTCCACCTCCCAGTCCAGAGGGCAACCAACGACCCATTGTATGGGGAAGTTTCCAACCTCCACATCCTCCTTCCTCTGCTTGTGAACAGGGGGCTGGCCGGCCAGGCGGATACCAGGGAGGGTACGAACAGCTGTGGGGCCGGGACCTAGGAGATGGTGAGTGTCTGGCTATGCCTGCCGCAAGTGGAATGGATGGTGGGTAAGGTGAGATTCCACTTTCTCGTGCAGCGGGAGCCGTGGTGATGGTCTGTGTGAGGCTTCAGAACATGACAGGTTGGCTGAAGGGACTCAGCTCACTGGTCTGGAGGGGACCCTTCTGGTTTGTCCTGTGGCCGGTGGGACTGATACCCTTATTCACCTGGAGCTCCTAGGCCTGAAGGAGCCATGGAGGGAGGGTGATGAGGAGGCTGGCTGCGTGCACAGGGTTGGATACGTGTTTCCCTGGCTCAAGAGCTGGATGGGCCTATGGAAAACGCATGCTGGGTTCAGCAGGCAGCCAGAGTAGGAGGGAATTGTAGGCAGAGGGAGCAACACGTACAGCAGCACAGAATATGAGAAGGCTTGGCAGAGCGAGAGAGTCGTGGCTGGAAATGGACATTGTGGCAAAGGTAGAAAGCTGGTAATGGAAGACAGTTTAAACAGGGATTATTTGCCATATTAAGTTTGGTCTTTATTCTGAAAAAAGAAAGTGTCTGAATGGCATTAAGCAGGGAAAATGGAATGAGATTAGCAATCTCAACAGATTTCCCTAGGGATTAAAAGAGAGGAGAACTCTTGACTGATGGTAATGATTCCTTGGGATTTAATTTTTGCCCAAGTACTTTACATATACTAATCTTACAACTTATCCTAAGAGGAGGGTATATCAGTCAGCTATTAGTATGATAATGCTGCCTAACAAGCAAGCACACCACTCTTGGATCAGTTAGCATTTGTTTCTGGCTCACATGCTTATGGACTACCTGGGGTAGCTCTGGTTCTGGGTGTAGCACAGCTGAAGTCTTGAACCCACTTGTCCTGAGGCCCAGGCCAGAGAGAGAGAATGGGAAGTGCTCCTTGTGTCTGTCACAGCAACCTAAGGCAGCAAGGCCAGCCCTGTTAGCTCGTTCTAATTCTCTGCTGCTGTGATGTCCATTGACATCCGTTGGCCAAATCAAGCCGTATGCCCCTTGTGATCAGTGGCACAGTGGGAGAGGTCTACAAATCACTGGGACTAGTGCTCGCTCCTGCATGAGGGGCCTTTCTTCCCTCTTTTCTACAGAGCAAGGTGAAGAAGGGGATCCGTCCAGGGTGCACAGCCCGCATGCAGTGTTGCTCCTGTGTGTCTCTGTGCTGTGGGGCCCTTCTTGGCTTTTGCTGTACAAAGCCTCACCTTGTGGACTGAGCCATTCCCTGGGCAGAGGCCCCCCTCCTTCCATCCTCACCAGGGAGGGTGTTCTCTGCTCGGCAGCATAGCTGTTGCTGTCTGATGCATGTGCGGAGAAGCCTGGAGTGGAAGGCCACTGTGGGTGGCACCAGAAAATAAGACCCACTCCAGACCCCTGCCCTGTAACCAGCCTGCTTGCTGCCTGGGGGTATGTGATCCTGGACACTGTCCTTACAGGGAATGGGAGTCTGGCCCTCAATCCTGGGAGCCATGAGCTTGCATGGGGCCTTTCATAGGTGTGGGGGAATGTGTCCTTTTATGAGGAGCTTGGCGAGGGAGTGCTGTAGCTCCTGCTCCAAAATCCCCCTGAGTCAGTCAGTCAGGAGGGATTTCCCTTCCTGCAAGGTGCTGGTGTACCTCCGGTTTGTGAGAACAAGGCCTCGTCTTTGCGACAAGCCTCGGTGAGGTGGGACAGCTCATTCTATAGATGTCTGCCTCTGAGATATTATTTACCTAGTTAAAAAAACAAACAAACAAACAATCACAAGAACCCAGACACTGGGCTCCATGGCTTGCAGGTCTCTGAGGTGCCAGGCCGGAGGCCCTGGGACACCCAGGGCGCAGATGACAGTGGGCCCCTCGGTGGCCACTCAAAGGGACCCTGGTATGCCTTTGGGGGAAGCTGTTACCCCTGAGGACGGTGTGACCTGTGATGGGTCTGTGTGAGCTCTGGAGTGGGTGAGGTAGGGACGACTTCATGCCATCCATTCTTTTTTTTTTGAGACAGGTCTCTTTGTAGTTCAGGCTGGCCCTGAGCTCACTATGGAGCCTAGGCAAGCCTCCAACTCAGCAATCCTCCTGCCTCTGCCTCCTGAGTGCTGGGATTACAGGTGTGAGCCACCACGCCCAGCACTGTGGTGTGTGATACTGATTGCTGGTGGGTGTGAGTCACTACGCCCAGCATTGTATGTGGTTACTGGGGATCGAACTCAGGACTTTGTACTTATGAGGCAGGCTCTGGAACCACTGAGCTAAATCTCTGGCCCCATGCCACCCATTCTATGAGCAGCACCCAGGAGAGACTGTCTTCGTCTCCCTTGGTGTGACAGGTAGCTTCAGTGCGTGGATTTTTCTTTCCAGAGCATACTGCAGGGCCTTCCTGGAGATGAGGTTTCTGTTTAACACGAGGCAGGGGAAATGGTTGTTGTTTATTAAAACATACACACACCACAAAACCTGTTTGATTCTGTATTACTGGAATCAGCCCAGAGGCCAGGGTGAGGTGGGGAGATTTAATTTTATTTATTAAAGGAAACAGATTTTTCTACCTGCTTCTTGGCTGCAAGGGCCAGAAACTCCAAAGGGAAATGGGGTCCCTGGTGATGAGATCATCGTCTACTGGGGTGGGTGACTGAGGCTGGGAAACTCCCGTCATTCCTGACACTTCCAAGGTCCCTCTCCCTGAGGGCCGGCCCCAGGTGCTGCTCCGTGGCTGTCCCACAGGCAGAGCTTCAGTGATCTCATCTGAGGCCCTGCTGGCCTCCTCTGGCTGGTGCCGTGTCCTGTGAAATCCGGGCCCCTCTCACTCCGCCCCGGCCTCCTGGCGCGTCTGCGTGCACGTTGGCAGCTGTGCACTTCTCCGGCCTCATTTCTCTGGCTGTGTGGCTCCAGTGCTACTGTAGGCCCTTTAAAGCTCCCTGGGGATTGATCTCACCCGAGACCCCTTTGTCCCTTCATAGCCTCCTCCATCTTCCCTCCTACTTCCCTGGCAGCGCCCACAGGTTGTAGAGTCCCCGGGGATCACCCAGGAATGTGGTGACTGTGTCTGGAGCCCTCTGAACGCTCCCCCAGGTTCCGGGCCCCTGGGGTTCGGTTCCCCAAGTCGCGCGCGCACTCACGCACGCACGCACACACACGCGCCGAGCTGTGTGATCCACAGAAACCCGCAGAAGGCCCCTCTCCTGCTCCGCGATCCGCTGCTCACTCAGGCCCCGCCCAGTCTTGCTTGCACCTCTGAGCTGGGGCGCCATGCGCGCAGCCACGTGCGGCTCGGGCTCCCTAAGTGCTCCTCTCCGGTCTCCCGTTTCTTCTCTGCCAGCTGGAGAACGGATTTCACAGGAAGAGATGGAAGCTGGACCCCTCAAGGTGGTGAAGCCAGAGATCGCTCCGGCCAGAACAGCCCCAAGGCGGGAGGCCAGTGATGAGTTTGCAGGAGGAGACCCTGAGAAACCCCGCCCTGGGGCAAGCCAGGTGCCAAAGCGGGTGCCGGCCAGGGTGGGTGCCAGCACGGGCTGTTCCCACGTAGTGGCCTCGCCCCTGGGGTCTCCAGCCTCCTCCTCTCAAGCAGGAGTTGAGCTGCCCAAGGCCAGAATAGCAGCCGAGGACAGGAGATGAAGCTCAGGGCAGGGAGGGGAGGAAGGAGACGGAAATCCACGGTTGGGGCCCCACCTCGGCTCCGGCTCCCAATCTGGGCACGCTGCTGCAGTCTCTGATTCTCCGCGAAGCTGAGGATTTTGGTAATGAGTCGCCCTCTGGGTCCGGTGGTGTCTATCTTGGCGCTATCTCCCACGTCCTTGGATGTGCTGTTGCTGGAGCCTCCAGGCCCAAGACAAGCAGGACGTAGCCCGGGGTAGGTCCTGTCAACTGAGTGGGACGCCTGAGTGTCCTGCTGCTTCCTCCCCTGTTCCCCTAGACTGAGATCCCCTCATGTCTCACAGTCCTCCATGCTTCCTGGACACTGTGGGACTCTCTTTGTCCCCTTAGAACGCTGTTGTCTTAGTTACTCTCACTGCTGAGACACAATACCCGACACCCAAAGTTAAAGCGGGAAAGGTTTATTTAGCTCACAGTTTATAGAAGCTTCAGTCTATAATCAGCTGGCTCCAAGGCAGGATGGCATGGCAGAGGAGAAAGAATTCATGGCAGGAGGAAGGTATAAAAGCAAGCAAGAGATGACCACAGCTCTTTCTACCTCTTCTGTCCTATCCAGGCTACTTAGGGCCGGTAGCACTCACATCCCTAAGCCTAATACTGCACCGTGAATCAATCCCAGTGTCACACACTCTAGTTCCAGCCACCTCTGAAAAAGCCCCACTGAGGACTGCATGAGGCTCTGGGGCCTGTATCAGTGAGAGGTTACTAGAGAGACAGGTACAGCATGAGGTACACAGATATAAGCACTTGCAAGATCGGCTTACCATGGCCACCTACAGGGCTGTACGTGGAAGAATACAGAGGGCCTGTCTGTGTCCTGGAGACCAGAGGACCCCGTCGGAGGTCTGGAGCTCACTGCCGCGCCCTGTGGATATCAGGAGCCCGGTGGGTCTGCGCCGGAAGCCAGGAGATGACATCCAAGGTGGAGGGAAAGACTGCAGCTCCTCCGAAGAAACAAGCAGATCTGTCCTTCGTTTCCCTTTATACCATCCGAACGACAAGGTGCCCTAGGTGGGGCTTGCACCCCCGAGGGTGTGGGACCGCTGAGCCGGTTTAGTAGAGCTTCTTACTCAAGCTGACGTGATCAATCCGCCATCACAGCGGGACATCTAGACGCAAACCCTGATGGGCGTTTTCGAGGCTTCCAGATGTCAGTAGCAGCAGCCCTGGGGCTGAGCTGAGATGCAAATCCAGACAGCACCTCAGAAAAATTGTCCTGGAAGTTTTGCGTCAGATGGGTTTCTTCAGTTTGTCCGTGAATAATTTTTCTGGTTTTGTTTTTGATGGTGAAATCTCATCCTGTCTTTAAAAAAATTACCAATTACCATGGAAATATGTCAAAGATAGATTAAATTTCATCCACTCCCGTTATCGGGGCAGTGCCCTGAAATTCTTCAATTAGTTTGGAAAGAGATAAATTCTTATCTTGCAAGTGAGATGTTCTGGTCGCTGTTGAGAAGGGGGTGACCCAGCTCTGTGGCTAGTTGGGGAAGCCTTTTGGTAGAGGGTTCAGTTGGTGGGTCCAGCCTTCCGGTCCCTCCCTTCCAGCCCAGACTGCAGACGCATAAATGAAGGAATGAATGAATCCAGGTGACTCCAGACCCTGTCATCAAGGAGCCTGCAGATCTGCAGTGCCAGATGAGCCCCAGACATCACGGAGCAGAAACAGGTGGCTCCCACTGCGGTACCTGAATTCCTGACCTGTAGGGTCTGTGAGCACAATTACGTTATTGATTGAAGTTGCTAAGTGAGGCTATAATTGTTCAGCAGCTACACTATCTGAAAAAATTCAGCGACAAAGGGGCAAAATCTACCACCATGCCACAAAGTACATAGTGTATTTAAATACATTAGACAGGAATCCTCCCTTCCTCAAAACACCTCGTTCTTTCTCTGGGGAAATTGTCGTCATGTGGTATACAGGTTTTGCTAGTGTGGTCCCTTTACTGTCGTCTGCTGGAAGATCTTTGGCAACATGGAGTGTGTCGTTGTCAGGTATAAGACGGTCCCCCAGGTGTGCCTGTCACCTCCCGCCACTTGGCTGTGGTGCACATTCTGAAACACAAATCTGGAACATCCTGAGACACAGGAGAAGTTTATGGGCTTCCTTTGCTGTCTGGGTTTCTTATTCTAGTCCAATCCAGTGTGAATTCCAGGGCTTGTGTGGGCTCCGCACGTCCATATCTGAGCCTGCTCTGGGGCCTGGAGAATCTACCAAGCACTAAAGAAGGGAAGATCTGCCATCTGTGAACTCCCTTGGCCTGCTGCCTCAGTTTCCCAGTAGGGCTGAGAACTCTACCACCTGACCCAACTCTTACCATTCCTCCTGCCTTGATGACCTTACTGTGTCTGTGGGACCCTCGGCTATTGCTTGGGTGACTAGGGGGGAGGACTTGACCGCAGCACTTAACTAGCAGGGGCCTCTGAATGCCTCATCTGTTAGTCTCCTCCTTTGGGGCTAAGTCCTGCGAAGTTCATTCATTCAGTCCATCACTCAGTCACTGATTCAGCAGGTGATTGAACAGACTGTCCGTGAGGCAGCACTGTGCTGGATCCTGGGGTATTGCTGGTGAGGAAAACAGGCAACAGAACTACTGAAGTATCCCATGGGATGCAGAGGAGACAGCTTTGTGCTCTGCTTCTCATGGTCTGTGGCCAGCTCAGACTCGGCCCCAGTGTGGGGTGTGGCGGCCAGTTCCGTGGCAGCGCAGACGCATCCGGCTGTCACAGCACCCGCTTCACGTAGCCTGTTGGTTCTCTGCTTGGAACCTCCTCTGAGGTGAGGACTTCCAGGCTGTGTCACACGGTACGCGTGTCAAGCGTACCCAGGGTTTCTTCCAGTCAGCGCTGTTAAAACACGCCAAGGTGGAAACGCCGGCTATGAAGTAAGGGCCAAGATGGCGGCGCACCATGTGTGAGGACACAGGGCCGGCCTGGCCCGGGCAGGCGGCAGAAGAGGAAGTGAGCAGAGCCTGGGACCTCATGAGGGACCTCAGGAAGGAAAGGGCAATGGAGGCACTTGGTTAGGTTAGGGAGAGACAGTTGGGATAATCGTAGAGGGCTCAGCTGCAGAGAGAAGCATTGCCTGATGTCTGGCTGTGGGTGATTCAGGGCAGGGGAATTTTGGGTTGGTCTGTGAGAACCCCATATATGGATGGCTGGGGTGTGGATTCTGGATTAGTAGGTTTGTGTATCAAAGATGCAAGAGAGTCTTGATTTTTCAAGAGAGGTGCAGCCGCTCCAGAGTCAAGACCCCGAATGCCTGAGCATTAAGCATGTAGATATAGGAAAATATAGTCAATACAAGATGGGAATCCTCTGGCAACTTTTAGCTAGTGGAGCCTGAGAGCTGGTGGACAGAGGCTACAGGCAAATGCTCCTGTCCCCAGGGTCCAGTTCCAGGGCCTTCCATTGCTTCTCACGGGGTTCCAGCCTGTCAATGTCCATAATACTCCTTAGGACAGTGTTGCTCTTCCTTGTCTCTCTCAGTCCCACCGCCTGGGAACCTCTCCCAAGTAAATTTCCTACGCCCCTCGTCCTGGCCTCAGGCTGTGCTCACTGGGAACATCACTCAAGATGCCTGACCCTGCTGTTTTATAGCTTACACTAAGCTCAGGAGAAGGTGTCAGGAAAGGTTCCTTGACAGAGTGACGTTTTCCTGAAGATAAAGAAAAGACTGCTGTTTCACTGGGCAAAAGGACTGGGGGTGGAGCAGCCCAGGTTGAGGCTGTCAGCGGGAGCGTGGCCTGGTCTAAGAAGACACCCACATTTCCCAGACTCCACCTTCTGACAGTTCTGTGTGCTTTCTGTTCCACCAATCCTCAGAACAAAGCTCCCAGCATGACTTGCACAAACCTCAATTGCATGTTCAGTCATTAACCAAGGTGAGAGTACACCTGAGTGTCCGCGTATTTCTGCTTCACTCCTGGGGTACATGGGGAACCAGTGGGGGAGTTGCCATGTAGAAGAGCAGAGAAGCTCAGTAATTGGTTTGGTCTCTTTCTGCAAGGCAGTAGTGTATGGGGGAGTCAGGCTGCTGTGCCTCTTTGCCCTCCCTTCTAAGACATCCCACAATGCACCCTTTCATGGTCCCATGGCTTTGGGGTGGGTTTCCTGGTCTCCAATGGCACTCACCCGATGGAGCAACCGGGACTTCCGAGATGGCTCCAGCTGGGTCTTGGAGCGGCCTCTCTCCCTCTCACTTGGGTTCTCTTCCTGATGGCCTGTCCATTGTCTCCCCCCCCCTCTTTCTTTCTCTCTTTCTCTTTCTTTCTCTCCTTCCTTCCTTCCTTCCTTCCTTCCTTCCTTCCTTCCTTCCTTCCTTCCTTCCTTCCTTCCTCTCTCTTTCCCTCCCTCTCTCCCTCCTTCCTCCCTCATTCTCTCTCTATTTTTGGAGACAGGGTCTCAATTTGTAGTTCAGGCTGGCCCCTGAACTCATCATGTAGCCCAGGCAAGCCTCAAACTCACAGCAGTCCTCCTGCCTCTGTCTCCCAAATGCTGGGATGACAGGCGTGAGCCACCATGCCTGGCACTGTGGGGTGTGGTACTGACTGCTGGTGGGCATGAGTTACCATGTCTGGTATTGTCATATGTGGTTACTAAGATTGAACCAGGGACCTTGTGCTTGCTGGGCAGGCGCCAGAACCACTGAGCTAAATCTCTGGCCTGGCCTGTCCATTGTGCTGAGCCCCTAGGCCTGGCTCTGCTGCCATGGACCAGAGGCCTGGAAGAGGGTAGGCAGAGACCTGGCTGCTTTGCAGCAGCTTGCCTGGGAGACTTGGAATTTCAGATCTCACTTAGAAAGCATAGGACCCAGGATTCTTGTGCTGGAAACTAGGCAATGAAATCAGGCGGCTGAGGGAGACTGGGGTACATCTGAAGCCACAGAGAGCCACTGTGCCCCCAGATATTCTGAAGAACTTAGAGAACTCATCTCCAGGGGCAAAAGCTCCAAGTTCCATTCTTTTTAAAATTTTTAAATTAATTTTTATCTTTATTGGTATGTTGTATATACATATCATGATCACACTCACTATTGGGAATTTGTACCAGTATATGACACAACTTCTCATTTTTCCCACCCCCCTACCCCCCCACAGCCCCGCACTCTCTAAATACATAAGCTTTGTTTCCCATTTTTTATTAGCATCACATTTTGTCTTTATCCCTCGTTACTCCTCCACCACATTTCCCTTTTGAATATTTTCTATTTCACAATATCCATCATATATTCTAAAACTCATTAACATCTTCAGTTTCTTTTTTTTTTTTTTTTTTTGAGACAGGGTTTCACTTTTAGTTCAGGCTGGCCCTGAGCTCACTATGTAGCCCAGGCAAGCCTCAAACTCAGCAATCCTCCTGCCTCTGCCTCCCGAGTGCTGGGATTACAGGTGTGAGCCACCACGCCCAGCACTGTGGCATGTGCCATTGATAGCTGGTGGGCGTGAGTCACCACACCCAGCATTGTATGTGGTTACTGGGGATTGAACTCAGGACCTTGCGCTTGCGAGGCAGGTGCTGGAACCACTGAGCTAAATCTCCAGCCCAACATCTTCAGTTTTTCATACCAGAGAACAGATACAATATTTATACATATGTGACCTATTTATTTCACTTATGACTATGTCTTGAAGGTACATCCATTTGAGTATAAATAACTCAGATTTATCATTCTTTAAGGCAGATTAATACTCCATTTTAGAGACAAACCACATCTTCTTGATCCAGTCTCCAGCTGATGGGCATTTGGGTTGTTTCCAAGACTGAGCTATCACAAACTGAGCTGCTATGAACATGGGTGCGTATAGGTCATTATGATATGATTCTTTTAATTCTTTTGTGTATATTCCTAGCAGGGCAATAGCAGGGTCAAATGGGACCAAGTTCCATTCTTCCCCAAGGCGAAGCCTCCTTCTTTCCTATCTTGGTGGACCTGTCCCCTGGCCAGGGGAGCTGAGACACGGGAGGTCTGGCTGGCCTACACCCAGCAGAACTCTTCCTTACCCCTTCCATTAGGCCCCCAAGCCAGGCCTGGGCAATTTGCTGGGGTGAGTGTGCCCGGCATCAGCCTCACCCCTTCAGCCCTGATGCCAGCTCTCCGGAGAAGCCATGGAGCCTCTGTCACTTGCACACGTGGGTCCACAGGCGCCCAGCACGGCCTGGTCTTAGAAGTTAGTTTCCCTTTTTGCTCCCTCCTATTCCTTCTCTCCCCTCTTCTCATTTGCAAACGAGACATCCGGAGGGCGCCATCCTGGTTGTCTCTCTAGCTGGATGACCTCAGGCAACCCCTTACTCTCTCTGCTTCAGTCGCTTTTCCCCAGGTGCACTCCACCGCCTGGGTTTGGGGGGTCTTCGCGGGAATCTGGGATTGCACATTTGGGAACCATTGCTGGGAGCGAGAAAAAGAACCAGCCATCCCCCGAGCGGGGTTGGGGTAACAGCGGGCACCCAGCAGGCCTCATTTAAATGCGTGGAGAAAGGGCAGCCCTTTCCTGATGCTGGAGGTGGCGCAGGTATCCGGCTTCCTTCTGCGGACCCAGAAACAAGGTGGCTGCTCGAGGATTCCCGTTGCCGCCAGGGGGCGCTGTGGTCACGTGGCCACCGCAGGCCTCCGCGGACCCGCGCGTCGCGCTCTGCATGGCCTTGTGAGCCAGGCCAACGCAGCGCAGCTCGCTGGCGCTGGGCATCCCGGGGCTGCCTCTCGGGCAGCACTGCGGGGAGCCGCCTGTCTCTTCTGAATGCGAGAGTCCTGCTGACGTCCACCGCCCTTTGAGTCTCCATTTGCAGTTCTGCCCCAGGCACCGGCCTGGAAACTCAAGTCCTCCTTCCACAGGAGCCTGGCTCCTCTCCACTTCCACCCCAGCAAAGGACAAACCCTTGGCCACCCGCCACCCACCCCGGACTCAGATTGCCACGTGACCAGAGCCCTGATGCCAGCTGACTCTGGCGATGCTGGCCTCCAAGGGCTTTGCCCAAAGGTACCTGTGGCCCCTGGAAGAGGGCGAGACCCTGGCATGGTGGTGACAACGTGCCGTGGAGATCTCAGGGAAGCCGGTGTCCCTGGCTACCGTGAGCAGATCTGAGTGGTCGGGAGCTCAGGGGCAGCAGCTCTTGGGGGCGGGGCGCGGAGGCTGAGCTGAACAGGTGTGCCCTGGCTGTGCCAAAGGGAGGGGGGCGACCCCGTGGAACTGCGTGGCCCTTTGAGACTAAGTCCTGGACGAAGAGCGGGAGCCACAGGGCGAGCACGGAGGAGAGCTGCACGCGGGCCCGTGGCCTGTGGCCGGGGAGCCCCCGGGGCCGCCGAAGGCTCGCGCTGTAATGAGCACCGCTGTTTTGAACAGGGCTCTCCACATTCATGCTTTTGAAGGCAGAGAGGAAAACGCGTGCAGGGTACAAAGTGGGCCTCGCCCCGTTCCTGACCTGCCCTCCCGATGCCTCCTCCTAAGGTGACAGAGAGCGCCCCGCCCCCGGCCCCCGGGCCCTGTGCACACGCAGGTCCATCTGTCTCCTCTTCAGAATATAGCACATTACGCAGGCTGCTCTACACCTTGCTTTTGGCTTCAAAATACATTTTAAAAATACATCTTAGGGAGTGTTCAGTCGCACTGTGTGAGGTCGCCGTGTCTCTCGCTGAGCCGTTCAGAGCCGTCCCCGGGGAGGCTGCTCGCGGTGAACCCGGCGCTGCCCTCGCTGGTTACCCCGATAAACCACTTTACCGTCCGAGCTTCAGGTTTCCCGTTCAAAAAACAAACAAGGGCAAAGGTAATTCTTACTTCTTGAAGTCCTTGTGAGGAGTCAAGGGTGCCAGCGCTCCGCCCGGCGCTGCTGAGCCGTGGGTAGTGGGACTGTCTCTTCATGTACTGTTGCTTTCACAAACGAGTGGGAATCTGCAAGGCCCCATCCGCTGGGGACACGCTGGAGAAGATCCGGGTCCCTGTGACAAGGCCTTCCCAGCGGCTCTGGGCCTCCGCACCCACCTCTACAGAGCGGGTCAGGATGACAGCCACTGCACGGCTGCCGAGGGTCGGATGAGCAGGGCCTGCCGTGCCGCAGCTGCTGTGCCGTCCCCATTTCGCAGAAGGGGAAACCAGGGCTCAGAGATGTCAAGTAACTTGCAGAACAAGGCACAGCCAGGAGTCCGGTCTGTTGTGTCTGACTCCGGTCGGAGGGCACCATTGTGCACTTCCTGGGACTCTAGTTCCACCTTTGTCTTCCTTCCCTTTCTTTCTGCCTTCTCTTCCCTTTCCTTCATTTTCCCTTTCTTCCTTTCTCCTCCCCACTCTCTGCTCTTATATCCTCCTCTCCTGTCTTTGTCCAGACTCAGGACTTGGGGTTGATGAGCAGCGAGTCCTTGGGGCAGGAACAGAGGAGGAGCCCCTTTCCTACTGGAGCGCAAGTGCCCTGGAGGCTCCCGAGGCCAGTGCAGGGCAGTGAGCGTCTGTGGGCCCCGTGGCCTTGTGCACGACCCTGCACGTGTGTGCATGCGCACTGTGTGCTGCCAGCAGCAGGCTGAGGCTTGACCTCCCTCCGTGGGGGCCGCACCTGGAGCTGCGGGCCGGGCCTTAGCAGCCAAGTGCTCCTTCAGCCCAGTGGAAGGTGGCCGTCCTGGGTGTGACCTCCTCTTCTGCCCGCAGGGCCTGTACCCTGAGCAGAGGAAGAAGGTGGGTCTGTGTGAGTGGCCCATGTTCTTGCTGGTTCTGAGCTGGTTCTGTGTCTGGAACGCTTGGTACCCCTGCAGAATGGCATTCGCTACCTTTGGTGTGGTTTGTCTCCTGAGGGTTCCTAGTTTGGAGCTGGTCCTCAGTGTGACCCTGTGAGGGGTTGTGGGACCTTTAAGGGGCCCTGAAGGGTCTTCTGGTGCCTGGGTAGTGGCCCCAGGGAGGGATACAGGCAGCTCTAGTGGGACCTTTCAGCTTTCAGATAGTTAGAGAGTGCCCCAACCCATGTCACCCTCTGGCTGCCTGTTCTAAGATATGATCTCTTTTCCCCCTCAAGCTGCTGTGCTGACACCGCCCACCACAAAGACCTCAGTTGAGCCTAGCCAGTGTGGTACCATGTCTTTGAGTTTCCAGAATTGTGGCTGAATAAACCTTTTTTCATTAATAAGGTGGTTTGCCTCAGGTACTTTGCCATAGTCACAGAAAACGGACAGGAGCATTACAGGGTTTGATGGGGAGAAGACACAGGGATATGTACATAGCTGGGCCTGTTCAGACCCACAGCTCATGTGTGGCAACAGCATGAATGCACACAGTTCTCTACAGTCCAGGAAAATCCACTGAAGTCCCTTGTAGGGATCGGATGAGCCATGACAGTGTGTCCATGACAGTGAGTGGATGGTCTGGTATAGCCAGATCTTGCCGGAGCATTTCTCAGCATGGGTGGGAGGAGTGTCCGAGGGAGGTATGCGCTGGGGCTGGGAGCCTACAGCCCTGCTCTGGGTCTGCACTGTGGGCTCTCTGCTCAGCCTCCAGCGCCCATCCCCCTGTAGACTGTTCGCATATCTGGATGCAGTTGTCTGCAGCTGCCTAGTGGGATGCAGGCTGTGGTCAGGCTAGTGGCCTATGCTGAGGGACCTTACAGGGGGATGGCTTGTTCAGAGGCCCAGGCGCCCACTCAGAATGGGTAGGAAGAAGGCCCGGGGGTGTGGCAGTGGGGGCTGGGCCCTTTGGCAGGCAAGTCGGAGAATCTGGAGGGGAGGCTGGCTCCACTCTAGTCACACCCACGTCCGAATCAAGCAGAGCGGCCACACACACGCTTTTGTTTCCAAATCCATCAAAGGAACCCTAAAAATACATACGGGCACTGCTGTGTTCCACCCTCAGGTCTGAGTTTTTGTTTTGTTTTTTTATGGCTTCAAAATTACTGGCCATTTGCCCTCTCTTGCTCTGACCTCAAGCAGCAGCTCACTCAACAGTGCGGAGGGCTCAGACTTGCAGACGGCTGGGGGGTGTGTGTGGGAGGGCAGGAGCGTGCAGGCCAAGGGAGGGTCCTCTGGGCTTGCAGCGGGCAGGGTCAGCTGGAGAAAACCAGCCCAGAGAGAAGCGGCGGTGGCTGGCCTCAGGCCACAGAACCCAGCTGCACCCTGACGTGGCACATTGCAGGAGCTGGGGTTCTGCTGTGTCCTACCCTCCCCGCGGCAGCTGGGCCATGTCTTAGTTGTGACAGAGCCACAGCTATGCAGAGTGAGCAGCCTGTGTCCGGGGGCGCCGGGGGCTGGGAGAGGCAGCTTAGTGCCCTGGGTGGGCTTCCGTATTGTGTTGCTTCCCTGCTGCGTTGTTGGGTGTAGCTGACCTGGACCCTGGGCCCCATTTGGAAATCACTGACAGCCATGGTACCTACACTTGTCGCGTCGTGAGCGCCGCTAGTCATTAGCATTACTAGAAGCTCTGCTCCCCTGTTGCCCGTTTCACCTCATATTTTCAGGCAGGTGCTTTGTGTTCTCTGTTCTGCTCTCCAGGCAGCCTGGATGCTTCCAGCCCTCTTGCTGGCTTGGAGCAAGGGCCCCTACTGGCTTGGCCAGGACAGAGTGGAAAGGACTGTGCTCACCATCAGAGCACCGGGGCCGGAAGTGACAGGGCAGAGGACCAGGGCTGAGGCCTTTGGCCTCTCCCCCTCTGTGGCCCCTGCAGCTGGCCCTAGTTCCTTCCACTCCTCCAGGCACAAGCATCACAGCCAGCTGCACCTATTCCTGAGGGTGGCGCCCGAGGCACCCGATCCAGGCACGGGAAGGCCCAGGCGCAGCTCCATCCAGGGCTCTACTCTCGGCAGCTCCTCTGCGCTCCATCCCTGGGGGAGCCTGCCACTCTGCTGAGCAAAATCAGAATGCACAGCTCCCGTGAGAGGGCGGAATGAACCAGAGCTCCCGCTGGCCGCCCTGCCCAGGCCTTGCATGTGTTGACAGACGGTTGGACAGAGAATCTGGGGCCAGTGCCCAAGACATTCTGGGTACCGAGGACCTCACCCCAGGCTGGTGGAAGCTCAGACGCATAGCCTGCACCATGTTGGGGATCCCTGGGCGGCAACAGGCTCCCAGTTGTCTGCCTCCAGCTGGCTCACTGCGGGCTCTTCGTGTTAGCGACTTGGTGAATGACGGGGAGCACTCCTGAACTGGTCTTCCCAGGACCGGCTGAGCGGAGCTCTGAGGATGGCTCTGAGCCTGCTTCGTTCCCATTTTAGCGTATGTACTGTGGAAACAAGCATAACTTTTGGACTTTGCTTTCTGTCTGTGACAGCTGGCACTTTTCTGGGTTATTTTACTAGGTTTTTAAAAAGTTCCCCTCCCCTGGGCTAGCCCTTTATCTCCTATAGATAAGAGAGATCAAGCTGGACAGAGTTTGTGACCATAATTTGAGGGCCGCCCCTCTCCGCGGAGGCACCGTTCCCTGTGTTTTGCTCGGTGTCAGCAGCGGGGGTGATTTGCAGGTCACCCTTGTGTGGCGAGGCAGAGTGGGCCGAGGGAGGACACCGGGCCGTGATGGAGCCCTGGAGGGCTGCTGGAGCAGGATCCCTCCACCCTGCGCATCAGCCGCCTGCGCTTCTCCTGGCGGCTGCCGGATGCCCTGGGCATGTGGCTCGGAGCCATTCGGATTCCAGGTTTCTCGCTCTGTCTGTATGGGGAAGAGAGAGGTGGGTCCGTCCTGCTTTAGTCCCAGGACCACAGACTTTCCTGTCCTGCCCCTCGGTGGCACCCAGTGTGGTCCTGGTGTCGTAGGGAAGGCATGGTGTGACCCGGTTCCAGGAGGTGCAGGTCAGGGCTGTGGGGACACCGTGCACCTGGATCCGAAGCCTGGAGAGTTCAGCCCAAGAGAATGAATGTAGAACAGAAGCAAGGAAACCCAGCAGGGATGACAGTGTGCTATGGGTTTGGGGTGCTGGGGTCTCCTTCTAGAGGAGGTTTGTAGGTTCTTTCTGTCCTGAGCTAAGAACTGGTCATGACAGGTGCAAAAAGTGAGTAGGTTTTACATTTGTTAAAGATAGGAAGAGAAACATGCTCTGTAGGGTGAATTTGGGTCAACTAAAGTGAGAGAAGAGACACACTCTGTAAACAACAGTGTGGAAGAGTTGACAGTGGCCTCCGGCTTGATGGCGCCTGTCTCTCGCGTCTCTCATTCCTCAGGCTGAGGTCAGGTCTAGGCCAACAGTTCAAAACCTTGCTTGAGCTCTTGGGAGAAGTGAAGGTGGGCTCTCTAATTGCTTCCAAGTACAGGGATTTGGGAACTGACTACACGTGTCCTGGCACTTTGCTAGCTGACAGGTCACGCCCACTTCTTCAGCCAGTCTGCCGCTCTCTAATCTCCTGCCTTCCCTGGATTTCACGACTTCACCTGCTTCTCTCTCAACGAGTCACTGGGCCAAGAGGCAACTGTTTGGTCCAAATGACCTCAAAGCTGGAAACTGGGATTTTGCAGGATATTCATGTTACCCTTCTAGAGCTGCTTCTACCTGCCATGCACTGAGAAGCTGCCATCACGGCCCACAAGGCCCAGGCTTCCTCATCTCTGGGCAGGTGTTCTCTTGGGAGGGGAGGCAGTTCAGATGGGGTAGACACTTCCTCCTACTCCCTCCCTACCAGCTTGTGGTTAATGGGCTCACTGGGCTCCTCTTGGCTCCATCTCACTCCACTATTTAGGTCCCTCCTTTCCAAACCTCTGAGGTCCTGAGGGTCACTGTTCCACTCTCTTGGCTAATCCTAAACTTTCAGTAACTAATCCTACAGTGGACCTCCAAAGCAGTATGTTCACATCCTACCTGGAACCCATGCCTGTGATGTCCTTGAGGAATCCGTGCAGATGTAATGCAGTGGGAGTCCTCAGGGCGATGCCGTCCTGACTCACCCCGGTGAGCTCTACATCTAGGATGAGAACAGAGGAGGAGAAGACACGGGGCATGGGTGGGGAGTAGATACGTGGCAACAGAGCCGTGCATGCACGTGGGGCGCAGCCATAAGCCAGAGACACATGGAGTGGCCAGAATCTGGAGGAGGTTAGGGAGGATACACTCCTCCTAGTCTCTAGGAGGGATCTCAGTTTGGTCCCCAACTTTGATTTTTGGATTTCTAGCCTCTAGAACTGTGAGATTCTAAATTCCGCCATTTATAAGCCACCAAGGATGGAGTGATTCATTATGAGAGCCCTAGGAAGCAGACACACACAAACCTTTTCACTAAACTCTCCTAGAGTTCCTGTTCAGGGCTGCCGGCAGGCTGACAGCGAGGAGCACTGCTGGGGACCCTGGAGGCCTAGCGAGTGTGCAACGCTGTGCACCCAAGCTCCCAGGAGGGGTGCCGAGCCCAGCTCACAGCATCTGTGGTTAAAACCACTGAGAAGCTGCCCTCAGTTTACCTGATGTCAATGACAGCTTGGGTGACAGTTTGGAACCCATGGTGACTTCCCACCTGGATGCCAGATCTCTCTGCCTGGGGCTAAGTGATGCACAGAGCTGGTTGGAAGTGCTGGGAGCTACTGTCCCCAAAAGGAAGCCATCTTCATGGGCAAGTGGGCACTGTATGGGGGATATCTATGTAGATGGATGTACCTCTGTGTGAGTGTAAATGTGCATATGATGATGTGTATGTAATGTGTGTGTGTGTATGTGTATGTGTGTATGAGGGTGTGGAAGTGGACATTTAGTTGCTTTTTAAGACTTAGAATATGGCCTTCAGAGACACAGCAGGACAAGAGTGACTGAATGGCATCGAGGGGTCCCCAGGCCCATAACCTTGACCATGAGTGAGTGGTTCTGCTCACAATCACTTCACACTCTGGCTGTGTTATGGCTGTGTCTAGATATCCCCCCAAAGCCTCATGTGGTCATAGGAGGGGCTTTTTCAGAGGTGGCTGGATCTAGAGTATCTGGTGCTGGGAACAAGGGTGTGTGATTGCCTAATTAGTCCATTGATTGCTTTGTCATAGTTCCGGTTAGACTTAGAGGTCCCCTACTCTGGGTCTTAGTGCTATATAGCCAAGGGCAGGTAGCTTTGAAAAAATATAAGGGACAGAAAGAAGGATAATGTTGTTGCTTGTCATTTGTTGCTTGCTTCTTGGACATCTTTGCTGTCTTCTGCTTGCCATGAATTTGCCATTTCTCCTCTCTGATGCCCCTCTGCCATGCCATCCTGCCTCGGACCCAGCTGATTATGGGCTAAATCTTCCATAAACTGTGAGCCAAATAAACCATTCCTCCTTCAACTTTGGGTGTTGAGTATTTTGTCTCAGCCATGAGACAAGTAGCTAAGACAGGCTGCTTCTGTATGAGATTCTTGGGGTCAACATAAGGGAAGCTTTGAAGTCTGAATTCAGGCCCTGAATACATATCCCAACTGTGCCCCCACTGTGGGCCTTGGGTCCACAGTGCTAAGGCAGTACCTCTGCAAGATTCTTCTTCCTGCCCTGTATCGGGAAACTCAGAGGACGCCCAGGGAGGATGCTGTGTGGTCTGCACCGCTGTTCTTTCTGCCCTGTTCTAGCTGGGGAAAGCTCCACCCACAGGCCTGCAGCGCCCCCGTCTGTTCCCTTTAAAGTTCTTGAGGAACACTGCACTGGCTGTTCTTTACTCCCCAGATAGTCACCATACAACCTGGACTCCATGAACCCAGATGTGTCCATGAAAATCATTTGAAGTGTGTTTTCACCAGGACAAGCTGTTTGGAAAAGGGCCTTCCTCAAACAGCGGTGGGATGGCTGTCGGGGCTTCAGGTGGAGCTGAGATAGTTTTCCAGGCCACACAGCAGCACGGCTCTCTCTCTCCTGTTTTGTGGCCAAAGCAAGCACTCCAGAAACGGATGAACCAGGCTCCCATCTCCTCAGCAGTGGGACCTGCGGCAAGGGCCTTGATGTCTCTGAGCCTCAGTTCCTTCCTGCAAAGACTCAGCTCTAACTGCCCATCAAAAAGTTCTGGCAAGGTGTCTGCATGCATTTCCTGTAGCTGCCATAAGAAGCCACACCTTCTGCAGCAGTTTAAAACAGTGGGAGGTTATTACCTTCACGGGTCCCAAGGTTAGAAGTCTGACATGGCCTCCCTGAAAATCCAGTTGGCAGGGGGACAGTGGTCATCCTGAGCCTCTAGGAAGGTGATCTTTGGGCAGAGTCTGGAATGAAGTAAAGGCATAGGTTGCCATGCAGACACCGGAGGGGAAGGTGTTGCTAGTGGTTTCAGACTGAATTGTTTCCCCCCAAAGACATGTTCAAGTCCTAAACTCTGGGCTTTTAACTGTCACAGTATTGGAAATAGGATCTTTGCAGATGTGCTTAAAATGTAAGACAGATGACAGATATCCCAAAATCCAGTTAATAGCACAGCTTGGAATGGGCCTGCTGTAGAGCAGGCGAGTCATTTACCTGGGCAGCTGAGCTGATCAGCAGGTTCTCTTTTCCTTGTTGATGAACATAAATAACGGCATCTATCACTCTTTTCTCATCCATTGTCAGGCACGTTGCAAGTGTCCCTTCATTTACTCGCACACGGTGCTGAGGTGATTATTATCAGCAGCCAATTTCACAGGTGAGAAAACTGAAGTTTTCTGACTCTGACGGGATCATTCAACTACTGAGCTACAGAGCTGGATTTGAGACTCAAACCCAGATCTTTTGCATCTAAGGACACCTTTGTTAACCACAGCTCTTCCTGGGAGCAGCTTGAGGGCAGGGGCTGTTCATCTTTTCTCTAATGTCTCCCTGTATCTAGCAGAGTGTCTTGCACATAAAAGCCAGTCAAAGCATATTGATTTAGTTTTCATCCATTAATGATCTCTTAAGTCTTGACAAGAGAGTTCAGTTCAATCAGAACTTTTGACAAATCCCAAACCAATTCTCCCCAGTATGTTGATTTATTTATTCTGTAAACATTTGTGGAGAGTCCCTCCGTGTCTGGGATATGCAGCGGGGTTGTTTTCTTGGTTCCGTCTTGAGCAGACTAATTACACAGGCAGTTCCGCAAAGGCAGTGTTTTCCTCCGTCTTGGAATAAGAGAATCCCCCAGTACCCAGCTGGGTGGCCTCGAGGGAGCCCTTAGCCACACTTGGTCACCTGACGCTCTGGCTCTTGCAGGGCTTTTGGTCAGCTGGGATCTCTCAGAACCTGAACCTGGCTGGCCTCTACAACTCGCCATGAGTCCCAGGCGATCTTGATGTTCAGGTCATGGAAGTCCTAGAAATACTTTTCAGAGCTGTTCTCGTCTTTCTACTTGTACCATTGCGGATGACAAATTCCAGAAGGCACTGAGAGGACCATGTTGTGTCCTCCGTGACCTCCAGGCCCTCGGGGGAGCTATTCCTAAGCATCTGAGCTTATGAATGCAAAACTTCTGTGTGTGTGTGTGCATCAGGCATGTAGGCAGGAAAGACATGCAGGCTGATGGTGGGAAGCACTGAGAAACAGGGGCCAGGGCTTCCCTGAGGCAGGCAGAAGGAGACATGTCAACCTAGAAGATATCACTTCTTAACCATCTTCTTGGTGTGAATGCAGAGATAGCAGCAATGAAACATCTATTTGATAATGTCCAGGATGCAGGATCTCTTCCCTACTACAGTGAAATATAAATGGCATAATTTCATCAAAGAGCAACTTAGCATCATGCACTGAACTTTAAACAACCTCCTACCTTTTGAGAAACAGAGCAGAAATTGGCTAAACCATAGATGCAATAAAACTTATTATTTTTTTTTTTTTTGCTTTTTGAGACAGGGTCTCGCTTTGTAGTTCAGGCTGGCCCTGAGCTCACTATGGTGCCCAGGCAAGCCGCCGCGAACTCAGCAATCCTCCTATCTCTGCCTCCCGAGTGCTGGGATTACAGGCGTGAGCCACCACATCCGGCACTGTGGTATGCGGTGTTGACTGTTGGTGGGCGTGTCTCCACGCCCAGCATTATATGTGGTTACTGGGGTTCGAACTCAGGACCTTGCGCTTGCGAGGCAGGTGCCGGAACCACTGAGCTAACCCTCCAGCCCTGCAATAAAACTTATATGTAGAATTTTTTATCATTGGATAAAGTTGGAAAATCTTGGAAAGACTTTATGTGTCTGACAATTGGAAAACAATTAAATACCTTATGTTTGTTCATCCATTCAATGGAATGGCATATATCCATTCAGAGCATCACTTGTGTACATTTTTGTTGCCATGGAAACAGAGTCATCATGGTGCTGGTGCTTACAATGTGCCAGACACTGCTCTGAGACTTCACAAACGATGCTTCAGATCATCTTCCCACAGTCTGGAGGTGGTGGTGTCAGATGAGAATGACATTAAACATGGGGACGTGACTGTCCACTAAGGTGATAAGGCAGGACTTACTTGTCCTTCTGACTTTGATGGGTCTCAAACCCCTGACCATTTAGCATTGCTCAGCTCAGCATGACTGCAGAGATGGAAAGTCAAGGAACAGAACTGTGTAAATCCAGCTCGAACCTGGTTTACAGGGAAGGGGTTCTGTTATGCATATGAAGATGAAGCAGAAAGGACTAGTCATTCTACTTACTACTGTCTAATGGCAATAGGGTTAGAAGAAAGTCTCTTCCATTTTTTGATTTTCTAAATTCCTTGTAAGGATTGGTGTCACTGTGGTCCTGGTGATCTTTGCTAGAAAAATCCTGTGTCTGCCTGAGCTTGCAGCCCCACTAACCTGGTAGCACAAGATGGGTTTCTTCAGAACTTCTCCAATCTTACTCCACTCCCTCTCAGACTGATGCAAATCAACCAGTTACCTGTTGACATACCAGATTTCTGCAGTCGTTTGCTCCTAAAGACAAAAGGGCTGACTGTCCAACCTGTGTGGAGTCAAGAGGGTTGTTCAGGATGTTCATACACCATCTTTGCAGGCTTCCTCTGCAGCAGATCTTTAACTTTGTTACAGGAACTTGTCTGTTCCCTGGGTCCCTTTGAAATGGTGAGTAGATGGACCTGGATTCAATAACATTGCTGTGTTATTTTCACGAAAGATGGAGGAACAAGGAGGGGGGAGTGCACAGGGAGGTATCTGGCTGGGTGGTAAGGGTCACAGATGCCCTGCTGGAGGAGGGGGTTTGTGTGGGGCATCCAGGATGGGACTCTCATCTTGCCTCATTTCTTTCTCTTTCTCTCTTTCTTTCTTTTTCATTTCTTCCTTCCTTTCTCTCTCCTCTCTCTCTCCCTTTCTCTCTCTCTCTCTCTTTCTTTCTTTCTTTCTTTCTTTCTTTCTTTCTTTCTTTCTTTCTTTCTTTCTTTCTTTCTTTCTTTCTTTCTTTCTTTCTTTCTCTTTCTTTCTTTCTTTCCTTCTTTCATGGGTCTTGCTATGTGGTTCTGGCCTTATACTTGCCATGTAGCCCAGGCTGGCCTTGAACTCATGGTGATCCTCTCATCTCATTTCCCCGAGTACTGGGATTACAGGTGTGTAACACCATACATGGCTCTCCTGGCTATTTCTTGCCTCTTGGAAGGAGATGGAAGAAGTATTGTGTTTCTGAAATGTGAAATAAATAGCTGTGGTCCTTAGGGCCTGGCTTCAGGGCACCAAGGAGTGTCCCTTGGGGTAGGGATCCTCTCTGGGGAGACGCTTTGGTCTTCAAGGACCGGGGCATCTGAGAAATGCAACATCAGCGTGGGAAAGAGGCTGGAGGATTTTCTGGGGCATTGGTTTTTCCCTGTTTTTTTTTTTTTTTCTTAGTTGCTGACTACTTCAGAAGAGTCTTAGTCTTGAAGCAGGGTGAAAGAAGGATTGGGATATGTGGGACCCACATTTCCTTTAGAGAGGGGACCATTTTGCATAGCCAGGTCCCTTGAGAGGCCCCTCTAGGGGGACATGCACCCTATAGATATGGTTTATAAAGAAGTAGTGAGGCCTTCAGAGGTGACAGAGACGAGAGTGAGACCTTGGTACAAGGCACCTGGAGAAACACTTGGAAGAGCACAGGAGTCTAACTGTCCATTTCAAAGCTCTTGTATTCTTGTGATGTGGGCTCTCCCATCTAGTCCACAACCTTAGGAGAGTCACTTCAGTTCACTCTACTGGCAATTTTAAAGGGCGGTTGTTGGAACAAGAAATAGACATGGTGTTGGTCCTGGGTCTCTTTGTGGTCAGGTGCATTCCTTGGTCTTCCTCAACTCTGATCTGCAAGTCAGGGCATGGGATGAGCCCCAGGCTGTCACTGGGTTTAGCCAATGGGAAGCATGCTCAGGAGACCAGAGAGGGTGGTGGAAGGGAGAAGCCAGAGTATTTGGGCAGGACTTGTGTCTCCTCTGTGGTTCCAGCACCTGCCAAAGAGGACTGAGGGTCCAGTTAGCATTGGGTGACCCAGCCCTGGGCTCTATTGCACTGCCCTTCCCTATGTCCTTTAACTGGAGGTGGTAGTTTCCTGCTATTTTAATTCTGCATGATGTTACAGGATCCTGGTTGGCTTAGCAGCTCTTCCACTACTTTTCAAGATAGTCTGGTTTTTCTAAAGAAATAAGTTCAATAGGAAATACACACATATGCACATGCACACACATGTACACACACACAAGCATACATGCACAGCTATATGGAGCTATATGGCTCACACAAGTATGGATGCAAAGAAGTCCCAGTATCTGCAATAAACAGGAAAGAGCTGATGAGGTAGTCCCAATCTAAATCCCAAGGCTTGAGAACCAGGAGATCCGAGGGTGTAGGTTACAGTCTGAGTTCAAGTTCAAAGGCAGGAAACCGACTTCCAATTTGAAGATAAGGAGGCTGAGAGTAAGATTTCCTTTTCTCTGCCTCATATCTCTTCAGACCGCACTGGGGAGGGGTAGCTCCTTTCCCATTTACAAGTTCATATGCTAATCTCAGTCAGAGCAATCTCACTGACACACCTAGAATAATGGAATAATGTTCAACCAACTATTGGGCCCCCTACGGTACAGGCAAATGTACACATAAAATTAAGTGTCAACCTTGTATGCTAATCCTTTAAATTAATTCCATTCAAGTGATTTCTGTTTCCCTCTTTGAACCCTGCCTGATGGAGGGATGAAAGCCAGTTTGGTTTTGATTTTGATGTTCATCTTTGGATGGTGAACAGCCAAAGGTTATTTTTGGAATCTGAATTGTAAGTCATCAGTGGTTGAATGATCATGTAGGTAATTAGCACATCTCATTTACTTAGCAAGTAGTGGTAATATGAGGATTTGTATCTTTTGGATTTATTATTAATAGCTAAATATCTATTCCACGTACAGATAAGCATTCTGAAAGTATTATAGACTGAAATTTTCTTATCAATTTCATTAACTGTTGGAAACATGAATTATTACAATAATAAAGTATTGCAATAATTACTTTTGATTATGAAAGTTGATTTTACTTGCTTAATCATCTTAAAATATTTTCAATTAACAAATTAATAGGGCAATAGAGTGACAATAAACAGAAATATTGACAGAATAAACTTGGTGGTTTTAGGAAGAATATTATTTCCTTTCTGAGCCAATCAAAGTTAATAATATTTAAATAATAATACAGAAAAGAAGAATAGACAGACTATATCACAATTATATGAAGACCAAGTGTTCAGAATACTAAACAAAATAAACTTTAATAACTGCATTTAATTTTTAGTTATTTAATTCTGTCTTGAAGTTCTATGTAGATCATGAGGATTTTCAACAAAATTTGGGAATTTTTTTTTTTTGTATCCTAAGAAGATGAACTGGAAATGAAACATCACATTTGCTACTTTAAAGTAGGAGGAAAAATTCCAAAATGCTATAGGATATTCATAGTGAATCCAATGTGAAAATAATAAAGAATATGGTATGCAAAGAAATAAAGTGTCAGAGAAAGATGAAGCAATCCCCAAATATCTTGCTCCCCCAACCTTGGTGGTAGGTCAGTATCATAAATTTGAACTAAGAAGCCAAGGGTCCAGGAGACCACAGACAGCCCTGGAGCCAGTGTTCCTGCTCTGCAGCTTCTGAAACATAAAAGATAAAATTATAATAGTAATGAGAGTATCTGTAACAGATGCACGAGTTATTCCTGTCTGAGATTCCTGACACCCAGTCCCAGCTGTGCCCAATGGGACAGGAGGGAAGCTCTGGCCTTTCAGCTTGGACTCCTCACCAAAGAGAGATACCCCCACCCTCTGCTGGAGCTTGGTATCTGGAGGCACGTTTGTATCACCCAGCCTGAGTTGCTTAGCAGCAACTGAAAGCAATGTCAAACCCCAGCAAGGTCCAAACCTTCTGAGGCTCGCACTCATGATTCCAAAAACAAACTGTGAAGTCTTTATTTATTAGATGGCTTTATTTGGTGCTTGCTAGTTGCCAAATACGGCACTACACACCTTTCCCCATTATCTAATCTAACCACTTCAACAACCTATGAGATCACCACTACATGAATTCCCATTTTTACAAATGAGAAATCAAGGTTCACACAGGCTAAGTAACTCATCCCTTGCCCCAGGCTCTGGGGCTGATAAGTGCAGAGCCTGGACTTGCACTGTGATTCTGATCACTTGAACTGTGACTCTACGCTGGTAGCATGCCTTCCAGAATGTTCCAGGCCATGCAAACCAGCTTCCACATTTTGCTGATGGAGAAAAGGGGAAGCGTAGCTTCAAGGTCCTTGTCTAGAAAGATCAGTGGTACTATTGCCTAATTTCAAGTCCTAGCTTGAGGCATGCAGACAGAGTCAAATAATATTAAAACAATGTTTGTACTATCCATTCTCTGTCCCTGGAAGTATCACGCCTGGGATCTGCTGGGATAGATCCCACAGGCTTTATAGAGCGCTTCACAAGGGAAACAGACATAGAAAAACAATCCATTTGCTGCCAGTTGGAGGAGAGAATGCTAGTTGCTTTTTAATTTACCTCATGAAATATCTGCCTCTGGGCATGTGTGTGCTATGGCCAGCAGATCGCAGGGCTGGGAGCCAGGCACTTTGGCCCCATCCCTGCCCATGATGACATGGGTGTTTGAGAACACTGCCTGGATGTCTCCTGCTGAAACAACTTTGCAGAACTCTCTGAGCATCATCAAGCACACTCTGGAGCCGGCTCTCTGCTTCAAGGCATTTTAATTACTCAGTGAACTGGCAGCAGGGGAGCCAGGGCTGGGCCGAGAGGACATCAGCAGTTTGACTGGAATGCAATGGCCCAGATGTTTCTTCTGCCTCCAGCCACTCTCTGCCCTGATTTGTCCAGCATTCACTCTGGAAGGCACTGCCCAACAGAAACATAATCAAGCTACACGTATGGCTTTGTTTCCTAGGAAGTACATTTAAAAGATAAGAAGATCAGTAGAGTCAATCTTCATAATGCATGTTTTATTTAACCTAATATTACCTTCCCTCAGTGTCTGTGGGTGATTGGTTCCAGGACTTCCCTTGGATACCAAGTCCAAAATGCCTAAGTCCCTTCTATGAAATGACACAGTATTGGCATATAACCAAAGCATATCCTCCTGTATACTTTAAATGATTCCTAGATTACTTACCACCTTTAATATGATGTGAAGGCCATGGAAATAGTTGCTCTGCTATATTCTTTAGGGGATACTGACCTGGTTCTCTGCACAGCTCTTCCTACCTCAGTCCTCTGCTCAAAGACGTCAGCCCTGCCCCACTGCCCAGGCTGTTGGAGACAGTCACATATTGGTGTAATCTGTGATTCTGCTTACCTGCTTCTCCAGTACTAAGAAAGAGTTTTTATAGTATCTCTTAAGGACATGTATTTTGTGCCTTCTATGTCCTATTCATAAGTTCACTGAGCTTCATTTTTTCTGCCCTCAACACGTCTTTCTGCGACACATGAATGCATCAGGTATTGTGTTGGGCGCTTGTAATTTCCTGATTTAATTATGAATGTAACTCCAAAAGGTAGGTATTTACTAGTAGAAAAATGCAGGTGCAGAGAGACGAATGGAACCAGATCTGTTAGATTCCAAGCTGCTCTTACCCTGGCGTCGTCGTGTTGAGCAGGGCACATCCTGGGTCCTCAGAAAGCCCGGATTGACTGAATCCAGCTGAAAGCACAGTCTCTTGGGTCTCTCAGTTTTGCCGCACTTTCTCTGGTTGAAGAACAGGCATGAGGAAGAAGCACAAGGGGCTGGGATGGCTGCTATTGACTCGCATGTCTTTCATGTTCATTGCCGTGCAGTGTGTTAGCCTGGGCCGGCCAGGGCCTGTTTGGGAGCTGGGTTGAGCAGACCAGAGCACTCAGCAGCCATCCAGGCGGCAAACTGAAAGGTCTATTGTGGCCAATAAATGTCCTCGCCATGCCCCTCCCTCCTTGCATCCGGCTGATAACTGGCGCTCTGCCTCTCGGGCTTCCTGAGACACTGCTGTTTATGCAATGCATGATTCACACTCGTTTATTGCCAGACGCTGTGATGCTTTGCCTTGGTACCTTATTGAGAGCACAATAAAAATAAAGATGAGCTACTAATAAAATGTCAAAAGAAAATGTCAATTAGTATTACAAAAAAAAATAGAGGCTGACATTGTACATCTTCTTATTGAATTCTCTCTAATTAGTCAACTAAAGATGCAGCCCTCCCACTCGGGTGTGTGTTTGTTTGCTTTAAAACACTGTAATTACATCCTCCGCTTTGGAAACTTCTGGGAACCGGAACCTCTCCCCGTGGGCTTTGGCTTGCAGGACACGAGACAGCCAATTTCAGCTGGGCTGAAGCTCCCACCTGTAAGGTACCAGGCACGTGTTACGAAGCAGGCTGTTTGTCCTGGCCTCGCTCAAGAACCTGGAGTGGTTCCCTAGAGCCCGTGGGCATCCACAAAAACATGCCTCTGTATGATGAAAGGGAGCCCAGAAGCAGGTTGGAGAGGTGAGTTCCCAATGGTGTTGAGCAAACTTTTAACTCCTCCTACCTCTGCTTCACTTTTGACGAAAGGAAGAGGGCCGAGCTTCCCCAGCTCCAAGGTGATTGATGTTCACTTCTGTGACCATTCACCATCTCTTCCCACCTGTCTAGTTTATCCACATCTCCCTCCTCCTCTGAGAAAACACTAGACTTTGTCTTCACTTTATACCCATTTCTCTATTTGGGGTGTGTTGGATTATACAGATGTATGCATTTATTTACATAAGCTGTGAATAGAGTGGGACAAATGTATGACTAAGAAGTTAATATTGATATATAGATTGGCAATATGTTTTCCAAAACTTTTTACTAAAGAATCTATGCGATTAAAAAAAGTAGAGATGACTATGTCAAAGAACAAAGATGAGAAAGATGAGATAGAAGAAGAGCACTGGGGTTGTAACCATCCCTCTTGTGAAATACCTGGTTTGAAAGCATTTCACCTTGCTTATCTCAAAATGGGGTCAATTCAGTCTCGATGGGGGGGTGTCTTAAGGGGCTGTTCAAAAGGCTGAACGACACAAGACAAACGAAAACGATGGGGCAGTGGCAGATACGACAGATCTGAAGCTGCTTGAAGCAGGAATTATCCTTCCAGGAATGACCCAGGGGACAGCTTCTGAGAGGTCAAGTGCTCAAGGTCACACAGCCAGCGGGGGTTGGTGTCCAGAGTTGAATCTGAAGTTCATGACGGTACCACTGGATCAGACCCTCAGCTCTGCAGTCCGGGTTTCAGAGCCTATAACTTATCCTGTGGGTCCCTTGACAGTTTTCTCTGTCTCGTTGCTGGCCTAGGTTAGATGTGCTCATTCAAGATGCCATTGACCTTACCTAACAGAAGGAATCAGGATCCAAGAAATCCATTTAATTCATTATTAAAGATCATTTCCTGTTATTATCTTCCCTGTGGCAAAATTAGCTGTTAACTCTCCTGTTAGCATAACCCAGCCAGCGTTACTAGGAAATTAGGGGAAAATCAGTTCAGTGATACGTGAGCTGAGCTAAGGGAATTCCCGTCCTTGGCGAATACTAACATTATGCGTTAGAAGTTGAGGAAATGTTCTGTTAAGTGGAAAAAAGAGTTGCAGAAATTTTACTTTCAAAAGTCAAGTAAAAAGTTACATTTTTTTTCCCACGTCAAATTAATTTTTGTCTCAGGGCAAGAAAAAGTAAATTAAAAATCACACTCTGCCGCCTCCTCCCAGGCCCCGTGTTCTCCTGGGTTTCCATCCCTCTTGGCTGGAACTCTGGTTTCTCTGGCCCAGTTTGGGCCTCAGACGATGCCTAGCTTAGCAGTTTTCTGCTCCGGGGAGCCCCTGACTCTGCAGATTGGGGCACAGTGACTCCTTCTATTCGTCTGTACTTGGAGATTCTTCCTTTCCTCTGGGCTTTTATGTCCCTTGTGATCTGGCATGGAGCTGACATCTGTATATCAGATTTCAGGATGCTGACTCCTCCCCTCTCCCTGGCTTCTTCGAGCAAAGAATGGGCGCACGGCAAGTGGAGTGCTGGACAAAGGGTCGGACTGAAAGTTGGTACCTGAGGGAAAGGGACCACATCTGCATCAGACACACGGGCTGCTCTGTCTGCGCCCGCACAGACCTCACCTGGGTGGGGGGACATGCAGAAACCTGAGAACCACTGGGCTTGGGTAGATAGACGTGGAGGGAAAGAGTCCTGGCTTCGAGACAAATCACAAAGCTGCTTGAGACCCTGATGTCTGCACCTGGAAGGTGGAAACCTGCTGACCTCTGACCTGTGGGTGTGCACACTACTGGATCTTTTGCCAGGTCTCAGAAAGAGCAAGATCCAGGGCCTGGGAAACCCTTGTGCAGATCATTTTGTGTGCGGCAGACCCTACCAGACTCACGGCACGCTTACTGTAGGCTCATGGGTACCTGCAACTGATAATTCCAAAGAAAATGGGAAAATCACAAACTATCAACAGTCAGCAACCTTAGGAAGCTCAGTAGGGTAACTGATTTAACCCCATTTTCCAAGACATCAGCATTGAAATTTTGTGCTCTTGGAAACCTGTCATTCACAGAGGGAAAATTGGGACAGTGGGTCCTCTGACAAACTTTCCTTATTTTAAAGATGGGGGCCAGGGCCACAGGCTGCTCCACAGGGCCAGGGAACTTCAGGCTGTTCCAACATGAACCCAGCTTTCAGGGCCAAGGTGGAGCCAGCTGCCCTCCCCATGGGGCGGGACCCACGTGCCGCGTCTGTTTACGCAAGGAGAGGACATTTCTTTGGGCTCACTTCACCTGTTGTATCTGACTTTCAGTTGTTCTCTGTTAACTCCATTATCTTTAATTTGCAAGGATGCAGCCAACAGGAAACCTCTGGACACCTTCTCTTTAATGAAACACAATTTGATTACGAATCATCAGAGTCTCCTGGCAGACAGCCTCTTCTGGAGGATTTCAGCCTGTTGTGTGGTCACTTTTGCATGGTCTCTGCCCTTTGGCAGAGTTGAGTGGGGCGTGTAGCGATGATGAACGGACAGGAAGGCGCAGGGAGAGGATTAGGAATTTGCCAAGAGCAGGCAGGTATGGGGGAGCACGAGTGCAGGGGCAAGTGTAAGCTGGGGATCAGGCCGTGCAGTGCTCCGCACCCTCGGGACAGGAGCTCTTACTATACTGTGCACGCCGTGGCCTGGAGGTGAACTTCTAGGAGTTCAGTCACAGAAACAAAGGCCAGGACAGGCAGAATGAGTGGCCCAGAGCTTTGGTCACAGGGGAAGTGAGGGCTAATTTCAGATACAGGCTCTGGTGCTTCTGACTGAGGGGTTGGTCTGGACCCTGAAGGAGGATACTGTCCGCACCAAAAGGTGTATGACACTGCCTCGGGTCCTTCCACGTACCCCCACGAGGAAGCTGAGCATGGCCTGAGTCACACAGGAAGCCGGTCAGAGGACAGCTCTTTCTAGTCCTTAACAGAGCACAAGCTTCGATGTGGAGGAAGCTCACTTCCAGAAAAGATCAAGACTTGAATTTGATTCTCCCGAGGGCTGTGGACAGGTCACTTCATCACCTGGGCCACAGTTTCCCTATTTAAAAAATTAAGGTGTTGAAATAAGTAAACCACAAAGTCTATTTTGAGCTCTAAAAAAGAGCTCCTCAGGTCCTAGCTGGAGCCAGACGTGTCTGATGTGCTGTGGAGGGCACTCCACTAGTCCTCAAAGCAGTGCCTGGGGAAGAAGGCATTATTAGTCTTTTTACAGATTGGGCAACCAAAGTTCAGAGGTATTAATGCACCTGCTTAGTGGGAAAAATGCATGAATCCAGACGCCAAATCCAGGTGCTTGTCATGCTGGAGCCCACTTTTTTTTTCTTTAGTGTTGGAGATTGAACAAGGGTTTCTTATCTAGTTATTACGAACTCTACTTCTGAGCTACATCTCAGTCCCTGAGGCATTTGTCTAACTGCAGAGATGTATTTTACTCCAACCTCTCAAGTCAAGATGAGACATCAGTGTTACTCTGGGAGACCTGGGAAGACCACTGACTCCCCCTTTGTCTCTGTACAGTGTGTTTTGTGCCGCGGAAAACTTCTTTTTCAAATAATTTCCAGAGGACAAGTGAGGTATTATGTCTTCAATTTTTGGCGACTTTGCACAATAACCTTAACAGCCTCTTGGCTCCCATTGCCCGGGGATGGCATTTTGAGCATATGTGGTCATGGAGAGCTTGTGGTTTAAAATTTTAATGGAAGACCCTTACCCTGGTCTGTCTTTATCAGGTTCCGCCCTGTCCCTGGCTCCCTGGCGGTTGGTCGCCACACTGCGCAGCCCCCCCCCCCATGTCCTCCGCAGCCGAGGGGGCTGCCCCTGCTCGCTCGCTGCAAACCCAGATTCTGTTAGCACAGCCAACGGGCTCCGCTGGGGTTTTCAGGCTCTCTGGCAATTTGGATGTCAGTAGCTGAGAAAATCAAGCTTAATATTTGATGACATTACAAAGTCAACCCGTTCCCTTTTCAGCACAGATAGAATTAAAAAGTAGAGTTCTCACTAGGAGATTCCCCCAAGGAAGTGGGAGACAGTTGGTCTGGGAGTCACAGAGGGTTAGCGGGAGCACTGGGCAGGGAGTCAACAAGTGTGGACTCAGATTTTGGCTTGGCAGCCAACTAGCTATTGACCTTGGGTGAGTCTCCACCTCCTCTCTGGGTTTTAACTTCCTCCTACACAAATCACTGACCTTGGACGTGTACTCTGGTTTAGGAACTATGCCATCTTCAACACAGAACTGCCTTGTGACGTTGTTTTTACACCCTGTGAAAACTGCAGAAGTGGCCAGGGTTTTTGAGGGGAAGAGGTCAGAGAAGCAAGGAGGGCCCTGGCGGCTGAGCGAAGAAGACTGGAAAAGGGACCAGGCCTGATTGCAGGACCTACAACAGGTTCGCGATGCCTAGTCACCCCTATGTTTGGGGACCAGGATGGAGTTCAGAGGGGACCAACGCTGGTTTCAGTTCCTGTGAGCCTCAGGCCGGAGGCTCAAGAGAGGCCCTGAGCTCAACTGCCCCTACCAGATACACACCTGTTCTGCCCTCTGCGTCCTAGAAACTATGTGTGTCCTCTTCTCATGGTGAGCAGCAAGACTGTGCAAGGGCACTAGGGCTCCCTGTGTGTGGAGTACTGAGCTCAAAGCTGTATTTTTGTGACTCTCTGTCCTTACCATAGTGTAACGTACTCAGCATTGCTCTTACTGGCAGCCCATAATTATAGAAGCTGAGATCAGTGAGGCCAAATAACTTCCCAAGGCTGTGGAACCAGCACATGGCAGATGTAAGTTTAGCCCCAGTCTTGCCTTATTGCGTACAAATTTCTCCCAGCGAATTTCTCATCCTTTCCTTTGTCCACCAAGTCAGTTGAGTAGTCTTGTTCCCACAATGGAGGTGTCTCAATGTGACTCCAGGATGGCTTTTCTTTCAGCCGGTGTAGTCAGGGAGGTGTCAGCAGGGCAGGAGTGACATCAGGCTGGCAGCTGCTGGCAGGGCTGTACCCTGGGGGGCACAGATCTCCTCCTTTCTCGGATGTATTCTTTAAGAATAACTGTAGAATGGGCCGGGAATGCAACATCCTTTGGTCAGAAAAAGCTGGCTGGGGCAACTGGGTTCCATTCCTGCCTCCTAGGATCAGTGAGTCTGTCACCCCTTGGCCCAGGGAACCCTGTGGCTGAGGACCTGATGTGTCAACAGCCTGCTTTCTAAGGTCCCTCAGCTAAGGTGTAAATGAACACAGAGCTGAGACTCTGCCTCGGGAAGCTTCTCAGACCTTGGGTGACTGGGGCCGGGTCATAAGTCCGAAGCTTCCGCTGTCCCTTCCACTTATCTAGAATTGGTAATCTACCTCACAGAGGTGTGTGGGGGGGGCGGGTGGTTGTGTGCTCTCTCATGGGTCTCAGGCAAGTAGTAAAAGTGCAGCTGGAGCTGCAGTGGTCTGGAGAAGCAAGTGCCTAGTGAGCTGCTTCCCACTGCTGGGCTGACTTCACAGCAGACATCTTTGTCCAGAAGTATAGAGACCAAAGGGGAAACCGAGGCAGGCAAAAGCAAGACCACCAAGGGGGTAGTGTCAGCTCCGTGAGGATTAGTGAGGCAAAGTTTGTTGGGCTCAGAAGAACAATGGGATCCCTGGAAACAGCGAAGTACATCTAAATATGCAGAAGAGAAAGCTCACTGAGCACTCCACAGCCTCTCCCTGGAGAAACTGGTACACTCTGTATTGACTCAGAGTCTTAGTGGTTTTATGCAGTTACCACTACACTGGAGTTATGTGGGAGACCCTGGCTGATTGGAAACTGCTGGTTTGAGGGACAGGGATCCCTTGTTCTTAGATTTGTACGGTGGCTCGGAGATAATCAAGACCTCAACAAGCAAAGGAATTTAATTCGACAGAAGCTGAGATTTTGAGATTATGGTATTTTGAGAAATAGTTACTCAGGTGGGAAGCTCCATGATGTACCTCAGAAATGGATGATTTAGGGGAATGGGAAAAATGAGAATTAAGATGTGTCATGTCCTGGTACAAATTCTCAATATTGATTATGATCATAATGTATATATATATAAAATGCACCAATAAAATCAATTTAGAAAAATAAATGGATGATTTATTTTCTCTTGGGTACCATGGTCTTCACACTTAGAAAGAGGGATATGTTAAGTTATGGTTTTCTTTGAGTATTTTTCTCTTGAATGATTTGTGTGGCCTAGTTCCTATAAGATCTCACATGAAAGAAATGATGAATAATGTTTTCTTTTTCCAGCTTTGTAAAGTGTGATACAAAACCTAGAAACCATAAAAGAAAATTTTAATATGTCCAATTCCTTTAACACAGACTTAACTAAATGTACTATGAGTATAATCAAAAGACAAAACATCAAACTGGAAATATATTTCTATGTTATGTCAAAGAGAAAGGGCTGGCTTCTCTAATATATTAAAAACTTGCATAAATCAATACGGAAATTGGGCAAAGGATATAGAATCCACAGAAAAGGGAGCCACTTCTCAAGTTTATGAAAAGTTGCTCAGCCTTACTAATAAAAATGCAAATTGAAAATACATGGAAATAATCCTTTCTATTTTTCAGGTCAGCAAAGATTAAGAGGGTTGAAAATGCCAAGAGTGAGGTGTGTGAGTGTATGTGTGTGTCTGTGTTTTATTGTTGGTAGGAGTTATAATTTTACAGAGAGGAGCGTGGCAATATTTTTCTTACTTATTCATAAGCCCAAACCGCGATTGTTAAATCTACAATGACAAGGTTTTCCTCTATCCCAAATAGTGTTCTATGGATAGGTTTCCTAATACATCACTGAAGATATTTTCAGGAACATAGCCTTGAAAAGCAGTGATCGGTGGAAGGTTATAAGGAGACAGAATGTCTTTGGGAGGTGCCGACCTTCTTCAGGTCCAGCTGTAATGACATTCGTGCCCCTCAGTAGAAAGGAGCTTGTCTCAAACCTCCACCTGTGCTTTCTGCGTTTGGAAATGCTTTCCAGTCAGGGGTGACAGAACTGTGAAACGGATTCCGAACCCAGGGAGCTGTCTGGGGACAGATACCTCTCTCAGTGGTAGGGACAAGGTCATGGCTGACCCTTTTCTTCCCAGGAACCTCCCCTGTGTGCAGTGAGAGGCCAGAGTCTTACTTTGCAACATTAATGAGGAGAGGTGCAGCGTTTGGAGATAATCTGTTGAGAAAGCCACACACAGGATGCGTTTCCACTGTTGGCTCTGGTCTGGTCTGTGACAGGGACCTGGCTCCTGGCTCCTTGATGGGATTCTCTGGCAGGACCTCTCCAAAATGTGTGGAAAATCTCTCTCTGGGCTCTTCCTGCTTATTTCAAGGTGAAGCAGAAGAATTTTTTCACTGCTATGTTGTGGGAGTGAGACGAGCACTAATTACCTGCTCACTGCTGAGCTGGAGCCTGACAGGAACCGCCACGGAGCCCCCGGTCCTCTCCTGAGTAGGCTGGTGAGTTGATACAAATAGAACAACTAGGCCCCGAGGGGGTCTTCAGGACCAGCTTTATGCATCCCTTTCTGCTGCCTCCATCCCTTTGAACTCAGGGCAGCTCCCCGGCGTTCTTGCGTGTAGACTCGACTCACCTTTGTTGGTCCAAGTGTTGTCTTCCGTTTAGGACAGCGGCCTTGGGTGTTGTTTGCTCCTTAAACTCACTGGGGAAAGCTCTAAAAATAAAATACCAAAGGCTGGACCTCATCTCCAGGGGTTACGATTTAATCAAGACATTTACAGAGCATCCCATGTGTGTCTCGTTTGCAGCTGTAGCCTGGCTATGCCATATTTTGAGAGAGACAGAGCTTGGGGTACATGTTAACCATTATTTGGGGACAACTTATTTAAACAACTTATTAAAAAAGTGTGCTACGCAGTCTGGGGTGCATGGTCATCCTGGTTTAATTTTTCTCAGAGAGAATTATCTCTCAAAATACATGACCATCCTTTTTGTGTGTGCGGACACTTTTACACCATTGTATACAATTATAGGAGAGTGGCATGAACTCACTTTTGAGTTCTGTAATATATCCAACCTTTACACATTCCCCCTTCCTGTATGTCCCCATCCCCTTGGAGACATGAAGAGGAGTGAGTGCTTTGCTAATCCTGAGCCCTCACCATTTCTCTTTTGCTGCTGGTGAAGCTCACACCTAGAAGACACCTTTGGGGCCATCTGGCAAAACCTCGTCTGTAATGCACCTGTCCCTCCTGAAGCGTCCTGTACAAGGGTGGGCAGAGAGCACTGGATTATGACTCAAGATGACCTCTTGAGCCTCAGTTTCCCCATCAGTCAAGGGGGGAGTACAAGACCAGCCTCACAGTGTGGTAGCACTGTAGGAGTCCCTGTCCAGCACATCCCAACAGAAGTGCACAAAACTAGGGAACCACTGGGGAGTGGACAGCAGAGTCTGACCCATGCTGCTCCCAGGGGAGACATGCCTCTTCCACAGGCAATATTGTTCTCCACGAACAGTGTGTCCTGAGTGGATGACAATCTCTTCATCCTCTTAGAAGTGACAACAATTCCTATGTTGTTTAGGAAGAGTGGGATGACTATTTCACACTTATGTGACACCTTGAATAAAACAAGTCTTATAAATATTGATGTTTTACATAAGCTGGCTTCTTGAGCAATAGAATAAGTAGAGAGCAAGCCTGTCTATTCTACAGATGGCAAGACTGAGGTGTCACATGATCTAAAATCTCACAGCAGGTTCTTCTGCGAGGAAAGTGTTTTAGTCTGTTCTAGCTTCTATAACAAAACACCCTAAACTAGGAGCTGATAAACAACTTAATTATTCTTTGTGGTTCTGGTGACTGGGAATCGCTAGGTCAAAGAGCCAGAAGACTTGGTGTCTGATGAGAGCTCCTTGGTTTGCAGATGGTGACTTCTTGCTGTGTCCTCACAGGGCACCTCTCTGGGTTCTTCTACAAGGGCTTCCATCCATTCATGGGATTCTGCCTCTGACCTACCCATCTCCCCATCTCACAATACCATCACATTGGTTACTTAGTTTCAACAGACGAATGGCTCAGGGGTCTAACACAGTGGGAACACAGCCAAGGGGAAGAGCGTGACATGACATGAGAATCACTTCCGCTTAACTTTATTTTGTTAGGTTACTCTGACAGCTCTGCGGAGGAATTGTAGTCATTTCTACACCTTGGTGGAGGAAACCAAGACTCAGGGAGGTGGTGTAATTTGCGTAAGACCGGTGGGCAGCTGGGCTGAGTTTGATACTGTCTGATTATAAGTTTAAGTTCAGATCCAACAGAGGTGGCCATGCCTTTCAGTCACAAGCATATTGGTATCTATGGAACTGTATCTGTTTACATCCTCTCCTCAGTGAGCACCTTTAAGAAGATGTGGCCAAAACCCTTGAGTTCGATGGTTTTACACATAATCCCTCCCACCTTGGTCCTCACCTTCTTACCACAAGAATCTATTGGCATTTGGTCAATTCTGTTCTATCCTGTGACTTCTTTGACCTTGTCACAACCTTCAGATAGCTTCCCATCTAGTGGCAGAGACCACTGCAGGCAGGTGATCGTAAATGCTCTGGGGTAGGGGATGCGCATAGAAAGGGACAGAGCATGAGGCCTAGAGGGTCCTACAGCCCCGCAGGGAGCGCTGAGCATTGCATTGTAGGTCAAGGAGGATGACCTGGAGCTGATGGCTTTTGGGTCTGGGTTTCGAGCACGGCTGAGATGGAAGAAGAGAGAAGGGACAGGGAGAAGAACACGTGGAAAAGCATGGAGCTGACAGGCTCAGGGTGGAGAGCACTTTCCTAGCCTGTTATGATCCCCAGCACCAAATGGGGGAGGCCAGAAAAATCGAACAAACATGGAAGCAAGGAGAGAAATGCGTGTGGAAAAGATAAGCCCGGGCATGCAGGCGGACCCCATAGCACGGTGCTTCTCCAGCTGCGGTTCGCTCTCAGTATACAAAGCCGGATCAGGATCCCGTGGCCCCAGCTCTTCAAATTAGACTAAAGAGGGAAAATGACTTCATTACTCTTGTTTTGCAGCTCTTCTCCGAGGACCCCACTGCGGCGCCCGTCTTGCCAGATTCCCGGAGAAGACGGCTGGGTGCTGACGGGCTCTGGGATCTGGCCCTCTGCGGCGCAGCAGTGACGCCTCCCGCTCTGCTCTTCAGCAGAACTATGGTGCCGGCTAGTAGTGCCCTTATTAACAAAAGTTCACACTCATTAAAAAGGCCAGGCTTGGAACTATATTATGTATATGTTTCTTTGGAACAATAGACCATATTTAAATCATTATGCTATTATGCTGTTGTTCCTAGTTGAATTTTATTAGCATTTCACCTGTGATTTGGTGACAGACACAAGCTGGCTTGAAAAGCGTTGAAAAGGGGTTCTTTGTTGATTAATTTGTTTTTCTTTCTCACGGCTCTGACACTTAGGAGATATGTAAATTGTGTTTTGTCACTTTGTACAGAGCAAGTTTGAGCACCGGAGAGCTGTGGGGAAGGATTTGTGTGGATTTAATGATGTAATGGTAGGTCCGGTTTGAAATTGGCGGAATCAGACACACCCGGAGTTGGAAGGACTTGAGGAATCTCGCAGTCCACTGTCTTCGTTGATCGGTGTTGCTCATAGCTTCCTGCTGTTCCTGCTATAGGGCAGAATCACCTCTGGTTGGGTGCCTCTAGTGATGGAGAACTCACTACCTTCAATCAGTCCTGAGTCACTGCTAACGGGGCACGCTACATGACGCCCCATTACAAGATCACCGCTTGATCACAGCGAGTATTTTCAGTTCGGGGCCTGGGGTGAAGACGGCAGAGCCTGCGTGCGTGTTATCAAGGAGAGCGCACAGACTGAAACGTACAGGAATGAGACCTGCACCAAAGCCACTTGGCCAGGGCAAGGAGCTCCGGATGCAGCGGCCCAAGAGCAAGAGGCAGACATCCTGGCACAGCGTGTGTTCTGAGGACAGCACTGGTGCATGCAGAAAGCCGGGGCCAGATGAGCCGGGAGGCCATGTTCTCCACGGTCCAGGTTAAGGTCACTGACAACCCTCAGAAGATCAGAATCACTCATCACTCTTTCCACAAATATTTCCCTGTAAGTGCTAGTGAGTAAATTAGGGGAAAATAGCCACCATTAAATTTGTTTGCTGTTATCCTGAAGTCAGCAGCTTGTGCTGCCCTTGGGAGACATTACAGACACACCCTGGACTGAGGGCATGGGCGTTCGGTTGGGGCCTGGAGTCCTGGCTCCTGGGCAAGCAAGAGAGATAAAGCTCTTTCAGTGTCAGGGTCCCTGAGGGGCTTGCTTACTTATCAACCAGGCAGAGATTCAGGAACACCGATGAGGCTTTGGGCTCTGTTTTAATGGTTTTAAGTACCCCCCAGGAGACCCACGTTTGAGGAAGGCTGTCTTTCAGAGCACTGTCTTAGCAAGGCACATTGCCCTGGGTGTGCTGCTTGTCACCTGTGAAAAATGGAAAGCTGTGCACTCACGTGACACAAGCGTGGATGGATTTGAAAGTGGTGTGGATCGTTGTGGGATTATAACCTTCTGTAAATTGGCTGCGCTGCTGGCCCGGGCCCTCTGTCCTGTCACTGGCCTGCAGGGAACTGCCGTGTCTGAGAGCCTCTTTAAAAAGGGTTTAGCACCTCGCCAGAAGTTCCCGGAAGCCAAAGCATCACCTCTACCTGGAGAAAGTGCTTTTCTTGGTCACTGCTTCTGGCCCTGGGAAGAGCTGAGATTAAATATTTCTTGCTTTAGGCCCTGGCCAGCAGGTTCCTACACAGTGCTCCGCGCATGGGTCAGACAGCATCATCCTGCTGTGCAGAGTGAGCCGGCAGAAAGGCCTTGATTAGCAAGAAATGCACTGGGCCTGCCTGGAGCCCAGAGGGGTGCAGTGAGGCTGCCTCTGAAGATGTTGCCTGTGAGGGGTGCCTGTCTCCCTTGAGCGCCTGACCGTGCATCTCTAAAAGCAGTACCGCAGTCTCCCCAGAGGAGGGAGCTGTGGGTCCCCAACTGCAAACCAGTGCTCAGCACAACTATGGCAGCAGCCACATTTCCAATTTGCCCTCCTCCTTCGGCTCCTGGGAACCCAGGCGGGACATTCCAGGCGAACATTTACGACTCTCAGCCTGTCTCTCCTGAGGGTGTCTTGACCCTTGTCTTGGGTGGTAAACTTGAGCAAGTGGCTTCATCCCTCTGAGCCTCAGTGCCTATCTCCTCCAGGTGAGGCCGATAAGCTTCCAGAAGCATCCGAGAAGGGTCTTCCTGCTCCTTCTTCATTATCTGTTGCTGCCTATGAGAACAGGCAAGACTTTATTCATTTCTGGGGGTCCTCGCTGCACCTCACCCAGTGCCAGGCACTGCAGTAGACACAGTCAGAAGAGATCTTAAACCCTCGTGATCCATGAACTAAATTCTAGGTTTGGAGAAGAGTTGAGGTGAGGTCGGGGATCTGGCTGTGATCACACCTGTTTGAGTGGAGTCATACTGAATCAGCCTGACTTGTGTTCAAAAAAAAGACTGCTGGCCTTCCTAGCTTCTGTTCCACTTGTGACCCCCATACCACCTTGAAATTCTGTACCTTGCAAGAAATGAAGATACTTTCTGATTAAATGCAATTAAAACCACATGATAATATGACAGTCACTGAGACCTTCAAAGACACTTGGGAATCTGATTTAAAGTTTTAACCAATATTCTTATTTTGTTGTAATGAGCTCAACTTGCTGGTGAGATTAAAATGTTATTTTCTGATGCTGCCTAAATGTAGTATATGTGCAGTTGAGCCCAAATAAAATTACCATTTACGTTTTCATCAAATGGGGAACGAGATGCTGAGGACAGTTGAAATGAAATTTATGATTATGTAAATGAAGCTAGCTTCAGGACACTAATATGTAGATAAATGAGACTTTCATTACTGTGAATCAAGATGCTATTAACCTTGAAAATTATATACAATTGTCACAAATTTTCCTTAGGAAAAAAAAAAAAGATCACTGTCTCCAGTTTTGTGGTTCTGTTTCTATGGGTCATGGGCTAGGTTGTCTGAAGGTTCAGCTCAAGTTCAAGGCTTTACAATTTTAACTGCCATGGGTGCCTTTGTAATGACTGCTTAAGGCTCTGCACAGAGCCCAAACAAACAGGACTGGTGCTTTTCTGGGTCACTTTCTGCATTTATCTTTCTGTAGAGAAATGATTTCTCAAACATGCAATTTGTAAATGTTGTAGTTGAGACCTGCATGATGTAGAGGTAGAGCGGAAGACCCCAATCACTAAGTGCATGTATCCTGGCCAGCTTCTCTTGGACTTTAGTTGTCTTACCTGTAAAGTGGGGATGATAAGTCATGTTATGCTAGGTAGGAGTCTCAGGCTGTAAGCAACAGTTTCTGACTATAGCAGACTGAATCTTAGAACGGATTTGCTGGGAGACCGATGTGGGGGGCCTCTGACAAAAAAGGAGAAACTAAAGAAACTTCCCTCAAGGGTCAGAAGACATAGACAGCATCCTGAGGACAGAGCCAGCAAACTTCTACTGGGAGTCATAGGTGGAATGTTTCATTTTAAATTATTTGTTTGCAGTACCTAAAACATGAAGACCTAGAAGGGTGAGTCCGTGGGTTCACTGGGAAAGGTGGCCTGCTAGGGAGACAGGCTTTTTGATTTGTGAGAGGCCTGGCAGTGCCAGGAGGGGAGTGGGCTCATGGCTACATGACTAGAGCCACTGCCCTCTTCTGGACAAAGGTGGAAGAACACCCGTGGGCCATACCCTCCTACTGGGGTAGGTCAGGTGTGTGTCCAGGTTTGGGTGACCACCAGCAGAGGGAAGACTGAAGGAACCCCAAACCAAACGCATGATACAGTAATGGGGATCCACTCATTACGTTGCTCTTCCCTGAGGCCTCTCTGCTGATCTCTGTCCCCAGGAAAAATAAGGGGCCACAGAGCACAGAAGGAGCAGAGCAAGCAAAAAGAAGTAGCTCAGACAGAGTGTGCAAGCAAAGTCCTGGCAGAGAATCCCTTGCAGGACCAGGAGAAGTGGGAGGAGCAGCACAAGCAGGTGCTCAGCAGGGCTCTGACCGCTTGGGGTTCCAGGACTGGCAGAAAAGAAGGAAGGCACTAGGAGTGGGGCAAATAAAGGCCAGGGAGCGAATAGGAGGTGGAGTTCTCAAGAGGCCAGGAAGGTATGCCTTGCTCTGCACTGTCACCTGTGGGACAGGTTGTCAGTAGCCTGACCCTGTCCCACGAGCCCAGAGAGGCATGATTTTGGCTTACTTGCTTCTGTGCCAACACTCACGACAAGCACCATGTGCATCTCCTCAGGAGGCCGCCTGGGGTGAGGCAGGGGCTGCAGCCACCAGGCAGGACACTTTCATCCTTCAGCCTCAGCACTACCCTTAACCAAGGCCGCTCCTCCCTGCTGCAGGGTGTAGATGAGCTCAGAGATGGAGAGCCTGCAGCAGGGAGGAGCAATGAAGCTTCCAGGCTTGGGACGTTTTACGCAATCAAATGCACAAAGACCTCACTCAGCGCCAGCCCCGGGCTTCCAGTCTTAGAAGTACCTCTCAGGGGCCCGTTTCTCTTTTACTTTGTCCATAAGACAGTTAAGCAGAGGGATCTAGGGATGCCAGTAAGCAAGGCAGAAGGTCAGAATCAATGGAAAGCTCTTCTATCCTTTTATCTGAGGGTGGAGCAGGCAGAGGCGGCACATTGCGGTGACGGAGCGCTCTGTGTTCCCACAGGCCCCGCAGCCTCGCCCCCGAGAGCCGCGTGGCAGATCATCCCTCCAAAACAGCTCCTTTCTGCCCACCGTGAGACAGGTGCCTTGGCAGAGGGCGCTGCAGTCACCTGCTTAGAACCGTTGATGCCACCCCAATCGCCTGCACAGCTGTCATCACCTAGAGGGCACAGAGCCAGGAAGGGAACGTTCGGGGAACGGGGTAAACACCCCCAGCCCTAAAAGTTATTTTTAAAAAAGTTTACATACTGGGAAGCACTTGTGAAGCAGTGGAGTTATTTCCCAGCCAAGCTTCAGAATCAGATTTCTTTTCTTTTAAAAATGTTTTCATCAGTGGATGTTGATCACACAGATGAGTAGATTTCACATTCACAGATTTGTACCTGCACCTAAGATGCCTCAGTTCACCCCCTCCCCCCCCCACTCCCATCTAGTTGCACGCTGCTTTTTTGAGGGATGTTGAGCTCGTTTCTCAGGCCAGGGACCTTTAGTACTCGGAGCTGGTGTGATGCTCTGGGTCAAGATGTTACCGGAACTGTGTTCTTGGTTGTGGGAACGGTAGAAATGAGAAGAGATGCAGGAGGATGCAGTCACAAGCGAGGCTTTGTATTGGGAGTTCCACCCGAGGGCAGACCGGCGGCTCCCCACACAAAAGAAAACAAGTGGCGAATCTAGAAAAGATTCCTGCCTGAAGTTCTCACCCAGCTCTCTGTGCAGATACCGGCTTAGCTCGGGCCATGCCAGTTCCTCCACGCACAAAAGACACTGCGCTCTGAGTCGGTGTCCTCGGGGTCCTGAGTGGGCAGCTCCGGAGCTCAGGGCTCAGGCGGTGCCCACACAGGGTGAGACAGGCTGACAGAAGTTCATACTTGGCTTTTCTGTGTCAGCAGGGTGGGCGATATATGTTGCATTCTTTTTTTTTTTTGAGACAGGGTCTCGATTTGTAGTTCAGGTTGGCCCTCAGCTCACTATATAGCCCAGGCAAGCCTTGAACTCAGCAATCCTCCCGTCTCTGCCTCCCGAGTGCTGAGATTACAGACGTGAGCCACCACGCCCGGCACTGTCATATGTGGTATTGATGGCTGGTGGGAGTGAGTCACCATGCCCAGCACTGTATGTGGTTTTCGGGGATCGAACTCAGGACCTTGCGCTTGCGCGGCAGGCGCCGGAACCACTGGGCTAAATCTCCGGCCTATGTTGCATTCTTGACTCCAGCCCACCCCCCCCCCCCACTCCGTGGACCCTGTTGGGTGCGATTGTTGGGAAGGGGTGAACTGAGGCAGCCACTCTTGTTGCCCAGCCACATGTTCTGTGTTGCTCACTGTTCTCATGTCCACAGACGGCTGCCCCTCATCCTCGGAAAGGAGTGGACCTCACATGTTTGGTGGTATCTCTCAAGGGCCATGAGTGGGACCAAGTCCCTCTAGGACACGGTGCCTTACTTATTAATGCTGCGTGCATTAGCTTTCTCCCTCCCTGCCTCATCTATTGGCACTTTTAGGGATTGTGTCTAAATAACCGCTTGTATTTAAATACTTCCGGCAAAGTGTGTGTGGAGGGTGACCTAAGTGTGGAGAAGAGGTGAGAGAGAAACACAATCCATGCTGCAGGCTCAAAGTTGTGCCCATGCTGCTCACCTCCTTATCTCTTAATCCTGCGAGACTGATTTTGTTTTTCCATTTTAAGGTAACAAGACTGTGAGGCTGAACAGAAATGGAGAGGGTCCCAGGGTCCACTTGTAAGCAGTGGAGATAGGATTGGGTTCTGATCGTGGGCAGTCCCCAGTTCCCGAAGGGCAGGTTGCTGAATGCACCAGAGTGAAGCCCCAGAAAAGGAATTTGGAGTCTTGTGTTCATGTTTCAGGCTCAATGGTCACTTGAACAAGTAACTTTCACTCTCTGAACCTTCTTTTCCTGATCTGTGAAATGCAAAGGCAGAGTTAGACTGTTTCAGAAAGACTCTTTGGCTCTCAAAGTCTAGGATGAGAGTTCATCAATGTTGGTACTTTAAGCACCAAGCTTGTTCTTGACCTTTCACAACGTGGCTATGTTTCCAGTGTAATTTCTAGACAAGGTCTTGGTGACTACTGGAGGCTTCTCTCTCACTTCGTTTCTTACTGAAGTTTATTGACTCTCAGATGCTTAAGGGTTAGGTGGATTATCTCCCTTTGACAAGACAGTCAACACAATTCTCCATATGTCATTTGCCTCTCTAGGAAAAGCAAATTTCATAGCTGCCCTAAAATGTCATGGAAGGAAGTCACTGGAATTCATGATGAAATTGTAATCTTTTCCCATATATTTCCCACAAATGCCATATAACTCTTTCTGTGGACAGTTCCTATAGATGTAATGAAGAGAGTGAGGCAGGTAACATGGGGGTGTAAGATTAATGGTTGCTTGAGGGACTATGTACAGATGGCAGCTGATGATGGCCAATGGAGTACTAGCAAATACACTCTGAAGTTTCTGTGCATCAGGTGCCACGCTAGACGTGAAACACACAGGTGTTGGAAGCATCATCTCCATTTCTGAGATGAGGAGATTTGGGTCACAGAGGCTAGAAGTCAGCACAAAGTCACACAGACAGTTGGCTATGGAGTTGGGAGGGAGACTCAGCCCAGGAGAGAAGAGTGAAGTTTTTGGAATAGGAAGACTTGGATTTGAATTTGTCACCAACCAACTTGTCATTGTGCAATCCTTGGCATGTCACTTGACCTCTTTGACAGTTTATCTCAGAAGTGAAGGTAATACTATTAGTGGGATGCTGAGGTGAATAGCTACTCTTTTAGGGACGTGAAGCGTGCTCAGAGCGTCTCTGTGAGTAGGCTGCCTGCCCGAGTGCCCTCCGCTCTGTGGTGTCTCCACTCCTAACTTTCTCACTCTGTCCCTGTGGCACCTAGGCTCCTTCTGGCTGTCCTGTACTTCCTCATGGGTTGTTCCCATCTGCGAATGAGACCTTTGCCTTATCCCTGTTGGCCAGTGTCCTGCTCTGTGGCTTTTGCAGTTTCAAGAAGGTGTGTAAGTACTTCTTCGGGACTGTTTTATTCTTAAGATGTTTTCCAGATTCTTCCCTCTTCGGGGAATTTTATCTTATCCTGGAATGGCCAGTGATGTCTACTTGTCTTGCCACTTGAGGCTCCTTTAACCACCCACTCCCACTTGTGTTATCTCGTTCTGCTCTTCCCAGAGCGTGGCCTCTGTCTGTTCCTAGTGACATTGCTGCCCCTGTCATCCCACATCCTTCCTTGGGTTTGGAAGTCCGGGCTCCAGTTAACAAAGTGAGATGAGGTTATTAGTAACCATTTCATCACATACCTGCCATGGTGCCGGAGGCGCCATATTGTGGTTCAGACCTAAAATGGCCTCCAACGCTCGGAAGGTGAGTGGATTTTGGGGTGCTCTGCTGATCTGGTGTTAGGAAGTAGGGTTGGGTCAGAAGAGGGCGTCACGGGGTGTGAAAGGTCTGTCTCCTTTTCCTGCTCCCTCCCCTCTCTGCTTCCTGGCCAGTGCAATGGAAGCAGCTTTCCTCTAAAATGCCCCTTTGCCATTCTGGTTTTGCTCTGGAGCCTGCTGATGAGGCACTGTAACTATGAGCCAAAATAAACCTTTCCATTGAGTTAGGGTGTTGAGTATTTTGTCCATTGATGAGGAAAGTGACTGAGAGATCTCGCCCCTCGCAAGCCAAGTGTATGGTTAAAGGTAAGGCGTCTCTGGTTAAGATGTTGTTATCTCCAGGAGGCTCAAGCCGAGTGCTCTCACTGTCTGTTCCTTCACAAGGATTGTTTCCAAGCAGGGAGTGTGGAGTGGGCGGGCGCGCTGCAGTTCCGCGGCTCCCTCTAAGGGGTGGGTGAAGGATCTCCACTGCTCCTGCCATGTCACTCCTGCTCTTTCCCTCCAGTGGCTAGTGGAGTTGCTGCTGCCTTTGTAGTTGGTGGCCAGGACCCCCCGAAGGCGGACAGACTTGGTTGCTCTTCCTCCCTGAGGTGAGAGGAAGAGGAATTTTGGAAACCCAGAACAAAGTCAATGAGACTATATCAAGCACTGGCAGAACTAGCTTTTGTGAATGTTGATTCTACACCCAGCATCTCATCTCTGATTGGCTTCGGGGCTGTGACCAGGTGGGGACTTTCTCCCATGGAAATATGGGGACACAGAGCACTATCAGCAGCAATATGCACAGATGATTCAGTTAGCGAGGGGAGAGAACACTCAAGCTCACTGGCAACTCAGAAGACTCTGGTCCTCTCTACCCCACTTCTACCCCATCTTCCCGTAATAATGACAGCTACACTGACTGGGCACTTACTGTATGTCAACAGTGCTCTAAGTGACTTATGCACATTAACTTAAGGAATCCACACCTGAACTCTTATTGTCTCCATCTGAGGTTGAGGAAACAGGCAGAGAAAGGCTGAGTGTCTCTGCTCGATAAGTGGAGCTCCTAACCCCTGCATACTTCTCCTTCTTGTAAAATTTGGCCCGCTGCTTACCTGTGAGGACCTCCATGCTAAGTACCCACATCCGGGTTCACATCCGGGGAAGTGTTTTCTCTGCAGCCTCTGGCTCCTACCACCTGCCTCCCTCATACCGCCATCTGCCCCCCTGCAGACGCCAAAGATGCACCTATCTTTTGAAGGGCACAGTGTTGATAAGAAGCCAGGGCCCCGGTGCTAGGCACAACAGAGCTGCTTTCCTAACTTGGAGCAGTTTTGTTTCTTGGCCTTCCTCCGCTCTCATTTCCTGAATTATAAAATAATCACACACTTTCTTAATGTCAAACAGAATGGTGGTGTGAGGGAAGTGGAAAAAAGAGCTAAGACACATTGCAACAAGTACGATACTGATGATTTTGGTAATGAGGTAGGGTGGATCTTGCACAGCTCTCCTGGAGTAAGATGTATATCAACTGAGACCCTAAGTTATAAAAAGTAATGCTTTATTGTCGTGAAAAATCCAAGGCTACAGAAGTTCACACAGGGAAATGTCAGTGTCAGCATCTCTTACAATACACACACACACACACACACACACACACAATAGGCAAAGAAACTAGAGAACAAATCTAAAAATACACAGACAATATTTTCAACAAACCAGGTTGGAAGGTACCCTCAAAACCCCAACACAGTGGGTGAGGAAATTGTTGACAGTCATAAAATCTGCAAGGTGTCAGCATCCATGTGGGAAGAAGTGGGGTGAACAATGGAGGCTTTATTAAACGTGAGAAAAGGGGAACCCCACATTAACCTATCCTCACTGGCGAGCAACAGGCCAGTGTGAGCATCCAGGGAGTGACTCTGCTGAGCAATCGCAGGAGAGGGTGAACGATGTTCCTGTGGGGTCTTAAAACTAACCACCCGTGGCCTCCTTCCAGAATATGGGCCTGCGCTCTACAGGGATGTTGACTGTGGAATTAAAACCAAACAAGGCAGCAACAGAAGAGACAAAGTGAGATAAGCACAGTGAAAAGCAGAAAGAGAAAAAGGGCTAGGAGATCTCAGAAAGCGAGCCCTATGTTTTTGAACATCGCATAAAAGCAACAGAGGAAAGGAGTCCCATGAAGTTGTTGTTTCTGACTTCTGAACAATGTCTCCTAAAGTTCAGGAAAATGAGTTTCATAAAACAATGAGTCACAAGAAAGAATCAAGACCAAATTCGAGACAAAGTATCAGAAGAAAATAAGAAGCAGATGAACATGTTTACAGAAAGAGAGATGCTACACAGTAGAAGTGTGATGTGCTATTTCACATGCAACACAAGATATGAAAAGATTTCATGGGTCAGAATTAGAGAAACAAACTGAGCAACAGAACTCAGGAAATAATTATAGAGAAAAAGAAGTAAAGAGAAGGAACGGGAGGCAATACAAACACTATAAATACTTTGATAGAAATAGTGAAGAGGACAAAATTTTTTTTAAATAAGAAAGAAACAAAAACCGAAAATCAAGTGGAAGAGAAAAATGCCAGAGATAAGCAAAGGCAGTCCAACACATAGGCTATAACAGAAGTCCCTGAAGGAGAAAACCAAAACAACACAATAGAACAAATGTAAAATCTTTAAGTCAAGAAAACTTTTCCTGATATAAAATATGATTTAAAACTCCACACTGAGAGAGCACATTCTGGCCCTGCTGATGTTGACAGAAAATAACCGGCTTTAAGATATATTCTAGTAAAATATGGACCATGAAAAGGTTACCAAAAACCAAACCAAAACAAAAAACACCACAAAACCAGAAAGGCAGGAAGAAAGCTTTTGACCATCCAGATCTGGAGATCTAGTAATTTTGACATGTTCATGACAAGGCTATTATTCATATATCTTGCACTGGGCTGCTCTGATTTGAACTCTATCCTCTGAGGCTAAATGACAACCTGTAGTCCAAGCCACCTGACAGGACGGTCAGGCTTGTATTGTGGTAGTTCGAGTTAGTGGTTAAAAGGAGCTACAGCTAGACCGCCATGCAATTTTTGGAAAGGGAGGCTTCAGTGCTGGTGAATATGGAGTAACATATTTGATGTACTTGAGGAACAAGGATTTTATGTTCAGCAACACTAATATGCAGGTACATAAAAGAAGAAACTCACTTGTATGCAAGAACTCAGGGACTATAGTTCCCTGGAGACTTTCAAGAAGTCTCTGCTAGCAAATGAATTTCACACACAGACAACTAGAAAGACAGGAAGACAGGGACTTATTACGCATGAAATACCGAATTGTGGAACTAACCAAAATAAAAACATATAATATCACAATATGTAGTGTAACACACATGTATGTATATGTATATATATAATGCTTCTATAAAGTGGGGGCAAATAAGATGACACACAAAAAGTTTCTTGTCTGGCGTGGTGGCTCACGCCTGTAATCCCAGCACTTGGGAGGCAGAGGCAAGAGGATGGCTGAGTTCGAGACTTCCCTGGGCTACATAGTGAGTTCAGGGTCAGCCTGAACTACAAATCGAGACCTTATCTCAAAAACAAACAAACAAAAAAACCAGAAACAAAAACAAACACAATAAGTTTCTTTTTGATCTTTCATCATCATGGTGGTGATGGTTGAACTGTTATTCTGACACTGTTATATGTGCAATAAAGCCAATGAGTACTTGTGAGATATTTAAACTTGATCATCCCCCGAGTCTTCTGTATTCTCTTACTTGTGTGGAAGAAAGAAGATGCAGGTATGATATGGAAGCAGTGCTGTAAAAAACCCACAGTCTTGGCTTCATCTGCTTTAGGGATATTGGAACCTTTCATTTCAGTTAGATCTAACTTATCTTGCCTCTGTCTCTATCTCTCTGTCTCTCTCTTTTGTGGTACTGGACATGGGACCCAGGGGCCTGGGTAGGTAATATGTACTGTTCCACTGAGTTACACCTCTGGCCCTTTTCATTTTTTAATTTGCTAATGGTCCCAAGCCACTCTTGAACTAGATATTCATCTGCCTCAGCCTCCTGAGTAGCTAGAATTATAAGAGCGCATCACTGTATGTGGTTGTAATTCATCCTTTCTATTGGTTGGAGAATATTCTGTTATATAGTTTTACAAAAATTAATGTGAGAAAAAATACATTTCCTCATTTTTTAGTATTTACTAATATACATTATATTCTGAGAATGTGAAGGAATGTTTTTGAATGTGAATTTCTTAGAAATAGAATATATGGTCAAGGACTATGTTATTTAGTAAATATTAGATAATTGCCTTCCCAAAAGATAACTAAATTTCCATTCTGAAGGGACCAGAGTCCTGTGTTTCCAAACCTTCATTGATCTGTTTTCAGTCCTAGGAGGAAAATGTTGCTTTGGTATAATGTGTTTGACTATCAGAGCGTGTTTTTAAAAGTTCAGAAGCTCTTTCTCATTTTGTTTTTTGAACTGTGTATTTGAACTTTGACTTATTTAAAGTTGAGTGCTTGTCTTTTTGTTGTGTCTTAGTAGGAACTTTCAGCATATTATGGATATTTATCTTTTTTTCAGTTTTAAGTATATCCTTTTAACCAGCTACTTTGTTCAATATGTTCAATAAGTTTTTAGTGTAGCTAGATTAATCAGTTTCCATCCCTTTTTAATGGCTACCGAAATTTCTGTAAATTTTTTAAAAAAGGCTTTCTTTTTCTGAAGACATAATTATTTATTTGCACTTATTTCTTGTGATTTTATAGTTATGTTTTAAATTTTATGTCTTTGTGTGGTATGAGATAGGAATCTAAAGTGTGTATACATATGTTTGTACAGTGCAATATCTATTCATCGTTTTTCTTTCAAGAAGAGAGCCCATTTTTAAAAAGTATCCTTTATTAAATGATTTGTTTAGTCTCCCTTAATTTGAGAAGCTTTTTGCTTGCTGAATTATCATATATTATAGTTCCTTTTGCTCCTCTTTTCATTTACACTAATCTATGCTTATTTCTTTTCTGTTATCATATTCTTTTCTCTTTTTTTTCCCCCTTAAAATGAGAAATAAGGGCCGGAGACTTAGCTCAGTGGTTCCAGCGCCTGCCTCGCAAGTGCAAGGTCCTGAGTTCGATCCCGGTAACCACATAGAATGCTGGGCATGGAGACTCACGCCCACCAGCAATCAATACCACACACCACAGTGCTGGGCGTGGTCCCTCACACCTGTCATCCCAGCACTCGGGAGGCAGAGACAGGAGGATTACTGAGTTTGAGGCTTGGCTGGGCTACATAGTGAGCTCAGGGCCAGCCCAAACTACAAAGTGAGACCCTGTCTAAAAAAAAGAAAAAAAAATGAGGAATAAGTATGTTTTTATAGACCTACCTGTTCATTTGCACTGTCACATATGTAAAGGACCATGAAGGATCCAATAACATCTTTTGGTAACTGTAGTCTTCTCTGTTAATCTAAGGCCCCGTGCTGTCTCATTTCTCTGTCCTCTTGTTTTGACTCTTGGGACTGTATACTCCCAAGGGGTTAGCCAGCCCTCTGTGGGCTATTTCAGCTATTGCTATACCTGGTCAAATCCATACCAAATGTTTTTATTTTGTAGCAATATAAATTTTAGTATCTGGTGAGTGTTCTCACATTTTCGTGTATTATTCTTTTGTATATGTCTTCACTCTTTTCTTTCACTTGCTGTCTCAGTGATCTTATGCTATGATTTGGTATGGTTTGAGTGGGATCACTTTAATTTCATATATTGGAAGTGTGGTCCATAGTGTGGTGGTGTTGGGAACAGTGAGAATTTTAGGAAATAGCACCTAGGGAGAGATCTTTAGATAATTAAGGAGTTGTTTTTGGAAGGGATCAAAGTAGCTTGGTGGGATCTCCAGCCCCTCACAAGAACAAGTTGCTATAAGAGCAAGCCTGAACTTTGGATCACTCTTTGGCTTTCTATTTTACAATGTGATTTCTTGGTCTAGGCAAAAACCAAACCAATGGAGCTGCTCAGACTTGGGTTTTCATCCTCCAAAACTGTGATCTAAATGAACCTCTTTATAAAGTCAGTCTTCCTTGGGTATCTTGCTATATAACAGAAAGTGGAGCAATACACCTTGATCATCAATTTACTAAGTTAAAATAATTACTACTGGGATTCTGATAGAAATAGCATTATTATTATGATAGAAATTAGCATTATTATGAATTAATTTGGTGAAGAGTAAAGAGTGCAAGTAATAGATAAAGAATAAAGAAATGCAAGTAATACAGTTTATGTCTTCCCATCCAAGATTATGGTTTTTTATTTTTGATCTTTTGAAAATGCCTTTTGGTATGTTTTCATAGAGAATGCTGGTATTTTTCTTGTTGAATATATTTTTAGTTGAGTTAAAATGGCTGTGTATATTTTAAATGTGGTTCTGCTTTTCATTATGTTTTTTCTCCACTGTATTTTACAACTGATTTTTGCTTATATAAAGTTAAACTATCACATTTAAAAATATTTACTCCCTTCTACAGATTTAATATAAAATGTCCTTCAAAGTCCAATGCTTTAAAGGCCTGGTCCTCTACTTGGCACTACTGTGAGACAGTGGAAAATTTAAGAGACAGGACCTGGTCAGAGATTTTGGGACACGGGAGGTGTGGCCTTGAAGGGAATTGTGGAACCTTATTCTCTTTCTCTCTTTTGTTTCTGGCCATGAGGTTTTGTTTCTGCTCCACCACATGTTCCTATCATGATGTGCCATAATAGATCCAAAGCAGTGGGGCTGATCATGGATTGAAACTTCCCAAACAGGAAACCAAAATAAACCTATCTTCTTTGTAAGCTCTTATTTCAGTTATTTGTTATAGTAATGAAAAAATCAACTATCATATCCTTAGAAGGCAGGAAGGAGATCCTTGGGATGGTTGGGGAGGCAAGGGTTGGGAGGAATGGGTATCTGTGTTAGGAGGGCCATAAAACATCTTCCACTCCTGCCCAAAATTTGAGGGCTGGTTCTGTGACAAGATCACCCTTCTTCTGGAATAAATTTTTACTTTGCTTAAGCTTTGGAGACCACTATGTCAGCATGCCAGCTCATTTAGGAAATTTTCAGGCAGTGAGGTTTGTATAAAAATGTCTTACCTCTCTTTCCTGAGCCTCTCCCCATTAGCTCAGAGGAATACCTGTGGATCAGTGATGGAGTATATCCATAGCATTACTGGTGGTACAGAACTATCAGCATCTACATGGATCACATGCAAACACTTGATGTATAGTCTGCCATAATTCCTTATAAAGTGTCTAAGTATATTTTGTGCCAAGAGAGTTGAGACATTTCTATGTCATTAGATATTCTCAGGTATTCTGGGATACAGAATTTCCTGATCATATGTCCCACATTGCTAATTTGCTGCAAAATTGCACTGACATGGGTGGGACAAGATGTAGGTGGTAAGAGAAAACATAAGATGGAATTAAAAATTAAAGTCACATACAGAGCTTTCACAATTAATATGGGAAACTGTCTAACAAGTTGTACAATTTGGCTTAATGGGATGCCTGATGAGTGACACATGGTTGTTTGTCAACTAAAAATATCTTGAAGACCTCTAAGCAAACCAAGGGAGACCTCTCTTGTGTTGTATCTCTCAAACATCTGTGCCCTGCCCTGGGTACACATAATTGCTGAAACTGATTTGGGAGGGCTGGAAGTGTTGATGCTGTCATATTAATTTGTTCCATTAATCAACACATGGACTTGGCAGCCTTTAAAATCTTTATCATCATGCATTTATCCTCAGTATTCTAAAGAAGCCTTATCTACCTTCTGTTCAAAGCAACTTTTATCCATCAAATAAATATTTATTGAATATTGATAGGTACAGTGATGTAGGATCCAGGATCCTTATTCAAAGAGCTCATAATCTAATGGGGAAATAGACATGCTGGCAAAATATTGCATTTTATGATTAGGGTAATGCTAAAGTTAGGCACTGATGTCGTGTTGCTACAAAGATTCATTCATTCATTCAGTGGGGACTAAGACCTGCTAAGATAGAGGTATGGCCTCTGTATATATAGGTAAGTAGGGCTTAGCAACTATTTCAGAGAGTTCAGTCTTTAAGCCAGAAATAGAATTTTAAGCAGATTTTAAAAAATGCAGCTATGACAATCTATTGAGATCATTGTGGGGTGACTAGAGCAAGGAAAGGTCATTTCATGTAGGGGAGTCAGGAAGTCATAGGAAAAATGGTTCTTGAAATTAAGTCTTAAAAGATGGCAAGTAATTATGTCCTACACAACTGGAAAAGAGCACTCAGAGTGGTAGGAACAGCACGTACAAAAGCCCTGAAATGGGAGTGAGATAGATATTATTTAAGTTCAGAAAGTAGTGCTGTGCTGAAAGGAAAGTCCAGATAATCATGTAGAGGTCACTTCATAGATGGTCTTGAATGGCCAGCCGAGGAGTCTATCATTATAATAATTGTGAGGTTTTAAGTTTTTTCTTCCTCATCTTCCTTGCTTTAGAAATGTAAAGCTAATTGTTTTCACACTACAAGACACAATGCAAAGACTCAGGCTTGAGAATGCTGTGCATATGAAATAATAAACTTTGAATTAAGCTTGATTACTCATTTATGAGTCTTTCAGCTTATCTGTTCACTTGTCGTATTTTTGTGTATGCAACAACTACTACTGATCACAAAATAGTTAAGAGAGGAGCACTGATCAGTGGAAACTGAACAGAAGTACGCTATTTAGTCAAGGGAGAGCCCTTATTATCCTCGGAAAATGAAGAGCTACAGGAGGTAGACCAGTTGCCTGTATCAGACATTTCCAATTAAATCTATCACTATGGAAAAGGGTGAGGAAATTGAGTTCACCAAAGTTTCCTTTTCAGAATTTAGAATTTAGAGACTTGAACTCTTATCTCATCAAAGTGTAATGAAAGACAAACAGGACGGGGCTCCCATTTAAACACAATTCAAGTCACAATAGCTTCACAAAGTAGATGAATTACCAACTTTACTTTGTGGTAAGAATATTGATATTTGGGTAAGTTAAACAATAAGATCTAGACTATTTCTACTAAAGAATAGTCTGTGGTCCTTTGGTTAGTACATTAATATCACCTGGAAATTTGTTGGCAGTGCAGAATCCCAGAACACCCATCTTAGAGGTAGACAGCCAGAATCTGCATATTAACAAGCTAGCTCACCCTTGCCCTGTGATTCCATGCTGAATAAAATGAGAGATACATTGGCCTCTGACATTCAGGTCAATTTGATTTTAATTTCTCCTCTTTCCAATGCCATGCTTATTTCTATTTTTGGTTACTATGCATATTTCTAAGTATCATGTCCAATTTTGGCCTGGGATAATGGTGAAATACTCAGCACATATTTCTACTTCTGGTGTGATTTCTGGTATAAAATTCTGATCCTGCTTCATGGCTGATCAGAATGGAAAAATAGCACAGGGAACTCCTTAACTTGCAAGCGTAGGTAAAAGTGTTCATGGAAAACAGATTTGGAAGTTATTTATTCTAACAAATTCCTAGTGGTATCTTGTTAAAGAAAATTCTGATATGAAAAAACAGACACACAAACTATCTTGTCAAGATATTACTAGGCAATGATTTTTGGAATTATAGGATATTTTCTACTTTGTTGGATGGATTTACTTATTCATTAGTTCATCATCCCACAAGTCTTTGTTGTCTGTTCTATGCCCTTGAGAATCAGAGGTGCGAAACAATGTCACTGTTCTCAGGAAAGAACTAGAAGAGGATGAAAGCAATAATTACAAAACTGAGTATCTTGGTTTACACCTGTAATCCCAGCATTTAGGGAGACTGACGTGGGAGGATCTCAAGTACCAGTTTAGTCTGGGCAATTTAGAGAGATCCTGTCTCAAGAAAAAAAACATTGTCAAGGCTGAGGATTTAGCTCAGTGGTTCCGCCTGCCTGCAAGTATAAGGTCATGAGGTCGATCCCTAGTATTGAGAAAAAAAATGTCTAGGGATATAACTCAGGGTAATGGAGGCCCTGGGTTAAATTCCCAGTACCACAAACAAACAAATACACAAACAAACAAAACTCCAAAACCAAACCAAACCAAAAAAACCCTCCCCACCAAACCCTGTAAAACCACAATAACTATAACTTAAATAACAGTTAAAAAATTATAGCTCTGAAATGTCACAAAGTTTTACACTACTCCCAATTTCAAGCTTTTTGTTCAATATATAAACTACGTGTCATGTAAACGTCTCAATTTTTCTTTGAAGAATATTGTCCCCTTAGTTATATTTTAGTCTAAACAAAGAGTTTGGGGAAAGGAAGGGTTGTGGTGAGAAGGAAGGGGTGCCTTTTCTAGGAACCAGTGGTATCATGAAGGGCTTTATTCCTTCATTGGGCAGGTATTTACGGAGCCAAACGTCAAGCACAGAACTAGCTGGATGAGAGGGCTGGGGATTTGAAAGGAAGGATCCTTGGTTCTTCCTGCCCATGGTCTACCAGGGAAGCAGCTTGTTAAAGGTGCAGTTAATTATCCAATGAATCAAATACTGGTGTTGTGACACATATCTAGTGAAGTTAAGGATTCTAGGAGAGTATAACAGGAAAGGGACCCTGAATCAAGAACTACTTCCGGGAGTTTATGCCTCAAATTAAAAGTTTAAGGAAATATACTAGAGGAAGTAGCTTTCCAGATGGCAGGACCAGCAAGAGCAAAGACCTGTAGTGACAAGGGAACATAAGCTTCCTCCAGATGAAAGTCTGGGATTGCAGGAAGGACATAGTTATCCAGGAAGCTAGATGTCTTCCTTGTTCGGTATCTATTTAAATGGCATGTTTTCTCCAGGCCTTGTGAGATACGACCAAAGAGAGTAAGACCTGATCCAAGAGACCACTTACCAGTGGATTTACCTCCACAGGGATTTACCTCCATTTTCCCCATCTGTCCAGTGGGGATTCCTGCCCAATTTATTTATTTCCAAGGCATTGTTGACGGGAAAGTGCTTACAAAAGAGGTAAAACCTTCACCATATTGTTACAAATTCCCCTACCCCCAGGGAAACATCTGCAGGGTAAAGTGAGGTAAAGTGGATATGAGTTTGGCTTCCACGTTTAGGGATGGCGGTTAATTAAAAGACTTAAGTTTTTATTCTTAAGCACACAATAGCTTTTGGAGAAATGGCTGACTGTCTCCAGCTGCATCTAAATACACGACCGGAAGCAGCAGACAAAGAGCTGATCAGGACAGTGTGGCATCAGGCTGTTAGCGATGAGCCACCAGATGCTGTTAGCAAGTGGAAATAAAAGTGTAGTTGGCGGCTTGCCTGTAGAAAAGCCTCTTTGCACCTCACAAAGAGGCAGCACAGTGTAGAGGGAGCTGGAACGGGGTGAGCTTCAAGGCTTCCGACAGAGGTGTTCCCGCCGTGGAACCAGACAGTCTCCAGCACCGGAGAAACTTTAGGATGTAATTATTCTCAGATCAGCAATAAGTGGGTGCCAGAGGCAGGCAGGAGATGAATTGGGGTTGAACTTTGATGATGAGTAACTGAGGTGTGTTACAGGTTGAATTATGTCTTCCTGAAAAGAAAGCTTGAACTTCTAACCCTTGCACTGCACAAAGGGAACTTACCTGCAAATAAGGTTGTATTAGTCACTTTCCCTTCTTTGGGACAAAATACTTGACACCCATAATTTAAAGGAGGGGTGGTTTATATTGATTAGCTCACAGTTTCAGTCCATAGGCCGCTGGAGCCAAGGCAGAAAAGAATGTTAGCAGGGCCTGCTGGAGGGAAGCTGTTCAATCCATGGAAGTCAGAAAGCAGGGCAAACAGAGGGAGCTGGGAATAAGAATATCTCCTTCCAGGTCATGCTTCCAAACACGATCCAACTAGTAATAGCTGTGAACGCATCAATGGACCAATCAATCGATGAGTACAGCACCTCTATAATCTAAGCACCTTCCACCTTTTAGATCTAAACTCTAACGAAGATCTTTCTCAACTGGGTAATAAAGTTAATATGAAGTTATTGCATGGGCTCTAAGCCAATATGACTGGCAGCCTGGGCATTCCTGGCGCACAGCAACTCTAACTGAATGCACATCCATAAGACAAAGATAGCCAAGAATTACTGGCAAACACCAGGAGCTACAAGAAGAATGGAAGGATTCCGGTCTACAGTTCTCAAAAGAGACTGCGTGGGCCTGCCAACAACATGACTGGTTATTTCCAGTCTCTAGGACACAAGACAAAAAATCTTTTTGTCTGAAGCCACCCATGTTGTTATAACTGGTCTAGGAAGCTAATAAAACTTGTTTTCTTTCAATGAAGAACAGTTAGTTTCTCAAAACCCTCCGGTAAGACAAAGGCCTGATGTTTTTGATGTAGACAAGGATGTGGCCTCTCCTATCTCACTCAGATACTTGTGTTATTCAGGTTATGCCAGGCTGCAGGGTGCTCACCGTGTCTGGGTCCTGTGAAAAGTTAATAGACTTTGCCACAAGAAAAAGCAAATGTGTTATAGAAAAGTAGAAGCAGATGAAATGTTACTGTGAACCCCTAAGCTGTGTGTTCTAGGGCACGCAACTTTCCTGAGGCTCAAGTGTCAGTCCTACCAGTAAATTTGGGTTTGCCACCCTCCATTTTGGTTGTTGGGGAGATTAACTGAGAATATACCTGTGAAGTAATTAGTGCTGGTAAATTACAGAAAGTAAAAATATGATCAATGGTTATAGATATTATCCTATCTAACAGCTGTTACTTTCAGCTCCAAGTATTGAATGACTTAAGAATCACAGGCTGTGGAAAAAGACTCTCCTACACTTGAATCTTAGGGGGCAGAAAGTGGGCAAAGTTTAGCACACCTGGGACAAGGACTTGGCTAACTTCTGCCGGCCCTAAGCTTTCTCTAAACTCTAAACTCTGTGGGTTATCTGTTAAAGGCCACTTTTTCTCTCTTCTCTTTGGTCCCATTACAAGCTCACAATCCTTCATTATAGCTAGTCTTAAATTAGGAAAGCCAGCTGATTAAAAAAGTATTGTTCAAATATATGAACAAATGATAGTTCATAACATTCCCTGGGGTTTTACCATTTTTAAAAAGTAGAACCACAGGCCGGAGATTTAGCTCAGTGGTTCCAGCACCTGCCTCACAAGTGCAAGGTCCTGAGTTTGATCCCGGTAACCACATACATTGCTGGGTGTGGTGACTCACGCCCACCAGCCATCAGTACCACATACCACAGTGCCGGGTGTGGTGGCTCACACCTGTAATCCCGGCACTCAGGAGGCAGAGACAGGAGGATTACTGGGTTCCAGGCTTGCCTGGGCTACATAGTGAGCTCAGGGCCAGTCTGAACTACAAAGCGAGACCCTGTCTCAAAAAAAAAAAAAAAAAAAAAAGTAGAACCTCAAACAGTTCTGTTTGGTGATGTCTTAGTCACTTTCTTGTCCCTGGGACAACCTACCGGATACCCACAATTTAAGAGAATTCGATTTTGGCTCATGTTTTAGGTCCATAGTTGGCCAGCTCCAAGGCAGGAAGGCAAGAGAAAGCCTCTGGCAAAGGACAACCGTGAAAGTCATGGCAGCCAGGAAGCAGAAAGAGAGGAGCTAAGCATGGAAGAGAGATAAACCCTTTCAGGTCACACCCCTCGTACCCATGTCCTAGAACCAGATCCTACCACCATATAGTAAGTCAGCTACAGTGTCCCCATGGACTGTGAGCATGTGAGGCTCTTGGAGGCACATCTGTGTATAAACCTCAACAGATGAAGTCAGTATAGAAAATATTTTTGTGGTCTGGGTTTGGGGGATACTGCCTCTTCTTACAAAATGGATCCTAGGGAAAAGGCTAATGTGTCGGCCACTTGAAACTTGGTGTTTGAAAGGTTCACTCCAGAGGCTATCCTATGGCAAGCTGCTGGCTTCGTGGTTTTTCCTTTTTTTTTTTTTTTAAAGATCTGGAGAGTTCAGATTTCCTACATCGGCTTGGCTTATTTACTCACCATTCCTGGAATATGCCCTAGTCATTACTGCTCTAATAGGGTTCTTTTCTGTCTTTAACTATGTCCAATCCAAATAGGACCTATGACTGGAAGAATTGATTTCATTATTTTCTAAACCTGTAGATAAGAACACCTCCTAGGGATGATTGTATATTTGCCCCTGATCTGCCCGGATACTGACTTTTTGCTGGTCCCTTCATCTGGATTGTGCTCACTGCCTTGTCCTTCTGGTCAACCCCAGCTTGTCATTTAAGGCCCTTCTCACCCTCTGAAGTGATCTATGCTGCTCTGGATCCCCACCAAGGGGCAGCTTTCAGATGGAAGCCCCTGTATGGGCTTCTTTCAGTTTTAGTCTTCTTCTTCCTCTCTTTATCCAGTCAGGGAGGTGTGATGACATGAGAAAGCAAGGTAAATTTATGTAGTAGTTGGAAAAGAGAGCTGATCAACAAGTTTCCATAAAAGCAACAGTGCTTAAACAAGAAAACTCTATCATCCAGGCATCCTGAAGATTGATTTTACACAAATCATACACAGTTGTCCATTGATATCTATAAAGAATTGGCTCCAGAACTCTGAGGGATACTCAAATCAGCAGGTGCTCATGTCCCTTAGGTAAAACATCAGAATGTTCATAAAAAATGCATGCACATATTCCTGTATACTTTATATCACCTCTGATATGTAATGCCAATGCAGTGTGAATGCTATGTAAACAGTTGTTATGTATATTGCTGTCTAAATTACTTACTTGGTGCTGAGACGCAATACTCCAACATCCACAATTTTAAGGGGGAAAGGTTTAGTTAGTTCACAGTTTATAGAGGTTTCAGTCTATAATCAGCTGGCTCCAAGGCAGGTCTGCATGGCAGAGAAGAAATAGCTCAAGGCATGGCAGCAGGAAGCAAAAGCCAGATCAAGAGAGGAGAGAAGAGGCCACACCCCCCAGTGACTCACCTCCTCTGACGAGGCTTCACATCTCAACATTAAATTCAGCTATGTAAGCTCATCAGTGGACTAATCCATGTTCTTGTGATCCAATCAACCCCTCAAAGCCCCACCTGTGAGTGCATGAGGCTTTGGAGGGAAATCTAGATTAAGAACCATAACAATTGTTTTAGGGAATGACAAGAAAAAAAGTCTGAACATGTTTTCCAGACATGATACTCTCCACCTATGGGTTGACCACATTTTCCATGGATGTGGACCACAAGAATAGGGAGAGCTGACTGCATCTGCCATTATCTGAAGGAAAAGGCTGTGGCCTTTTCCCCATCTGTCACATCTAAAAAGCATTCAAATAAAACCCCAGGCTCTGTTAATCTGATGTTTCAGGCCTGGAGGATTTTTATTCACCTTAGAGAGACCGAGACAACTTCTTAAATCTAAAAATATTTACAAACTTGATGACATGTGGTCGGTTCTTTGCTCTCTTACCTGGATCTTGACTTTTTAAAAAATCTGTACAGTTGTTATAATTATACTGCCATACTTATTTCATAGAGCTAGGAGGATCCAATAAGTTCATGTAAATTATAAAATGTTAAATAGATGCTAAGGCTTGATGGTAATTATTATGAACAAAGCACAGACTATCCATCTTAGTACAGAGAGAATGGGTGTAGTGACCACAAGAATTAATGGGATCAATGACATATTTTTCTGGACATCCATCTCTTCATGATCATCTGTCTCAGTCTTTGGGATGAAGTCATTAAGAGGAACGGAGAGGCAGTAGAATTGAAATTACTTTCTGTTCTTGGTTTTACCTTTTCTGGCTGGGACATTTGTGGGCTTGCAAAGGGGAAGCTGCTAACATACCGACCTCCTGAGTCTTGGGAGGAGACACTGCTGGCATTACAGGTCTTCCACTGCTCATACCCCGCTCACTACTTGGCATTTTATTTATAATTACATTTTTCCTCTTCTCAGACTCACCTATCAGCTGCATTCAGGAAGCTTTTCACTCTTCCAGGAGCCTTTCTAACCTGGCCTTGTCTTCTTATCTTGGATCAGATTTTTCTTCTTTTTGGAAGTTGTTCCAAATCTGAGATTTTATCATAACCAGAGGAACCAAGAAATCCTAAATCTTGATCTCTGCCAGTCCTCCATTATAGTGTATCCAGATCAATGAAAACAAAACAAAATAAAATAAGTATTTACGCGGGGTTTGTGTGTGTGTGTGTGTGTGTGGGGGTGGTTTGTAATATGGGGGATCAAAATCAGGACCTTGCTTTGCCACGCAGGTGGCAGGATCACTGAGCTAAATCCCCATTGGTAATTATGTTATGAATAGGGGATTTAACTCCAACAATGGAAGCAGTTTTCTGCCATAGGAGGCAAGCACTGGGAAGGCCTCTTTTATGGTTTACATCTAGATACCCCCCCAAGAGGTTCATAGGCTTTTTGCAGGTGTCTTAATGAGTTTTTTTTTTCAGAGATAAAATACCCAACTCCCAAAGTTAAAGGTGGAAAGGTTTATTTGGCTTATAGTTCTTAGAGGCTGGCTCCAAGGCATGGTGGCAGGGGGTAACAGTTCATGGCAGACAAACAGCAGCAAAGCAACAAGGGACCTTAACAGTATCATTCTGCCCCTTTTATCTTATCTGGACTGCTAGGATTATGGTGGTACCAAACCAATCAGTGGGGTGATTTAGTAACCACTCACCTTTAAATCAGCACCACACATTCTAGATTCACCTCTGAAAAAGCCCTATGACTGCATGAAGCTGTGGGGGAATATCTAGACACAAACCATAAGAGAAGATGACTGAATTATGGGGCACTACAGCTACCTGCTGTTAGTGGGTGAGACCGAGTTACAAGCAGATCACTGGAGTTGTGACTTGGAAGGTCATAGCTCCCTTTCTGTCCATTTTCTTCTCTCTACTTCCTGGCTACCATGATGTGAGCAGCTTTCTTCCATCCAGGCCCTTCTGCCATGTTGTTTCTGTGTTTAAATCTGCTGAACATGGACTGAGACTTCAAACTGTGAGCCAAAAATAAGTATTTCTTCTTTTAAGTCATAGATGTCTATTATTTTGTCCCAGTGATGGGACAATGACTAAGAGGGGTCTCTCTTTGGGTAGTATGAGTCACCTAGTCCAGGGACCTCAGAGTGACCTGTCTACCCATGAACCTTAAGATCAGATCAAACCTCAATAGGACCACCTTGCTGAAAGACTTCACCCACAGGTTCCAGCAGAACTGGCATTAGAACAACAGGTGAGAAGAGACAGCTTCCCTTCCTGGAGAGGAGCTATTCCAGGTGCCCACCCCAGCTTTTGGGCACAGTGGCCTCTGAATTTGGGACCCGATGGAAAATACGGAACAGGAAACAAGGCCAGAAAGTCACAGCCCAGTTGCAAGACTTATGATCATCTGACTTCCTGGAAGGAAGAGTTAGAAGAGGTCATTTTCCTATAGGTTTGGTGCCACTTCCTGCCCAGAAAAACTTTCAGTCCATTCCCTAACTTTTGTGAGGGCCCAGAAGTGAGTTTTGTATTTAGAGAGAGAATAGATATAACAAATCACTCAATTAACTAACAATTTCAGAAGAACAAGATAATTTTATTATTTTCTTGATATGTCTCTAATATTTTTCCTCTGTAATCTTTGGGTGCATACTGTCATTGCTTCTTCATATGACAATGAATTTATAATGTAATTTTCCACACAGGAAAGGAACATCCAGCCTTTCCTCTAGCATGATTGATTGAAATGTATTTATTATTGATGCTTTTGGATATTTTCTTTCAGCTTTACTACTTTTTGCTAGTAATAATATGCACATTTTAAGGAATATTTTTCCAATTTAGAAAAACACCTATTAAGTTTCTTTCATATTGATTTGCTTCCAATTTCAGGGCTTTCAAAATTTCTTATGCAGCTGCTACCCTTTTAAAAATTTTATTTATTTATTTTTGTGGTGATGGGCATTGAACCCAGATCCTTGGGCATGATAGTAAGCATTCCATCATTCCCAGACCTTTTAATTTTATTTTTAAAATTTTGGGCAGCATCTTGCTAAATTGCTTAGGAGGCCTTGCACTTGCAGTCCTTTGAGCCCAGCCTCTCCAGTAGCTGGGATTACAGGCTGTACTACCACATCTGGCTATTTTTAGTTGATTTATATTGGCATCTATAAAATTACCTCTTTAAAGTATATGATTCAGAATTGTAAAAGTACCATCACTGTTTAATTTCAAAACATTTTCATCACCCTCAGAAGAAGGCTTGTACTCGCTAATGGTCACTTTTGTTTTTATATCTTTCTAGTCCCTAGCAACTACATTAGGAAATATGATGTACATACCTGCATATTATCTAAATATATATATCTATATCCTTTTATCCATCTAGATATCATCTACCTACATCACTACCTATCTACTACTTATTTAGCTATGTAACCATTATCTATGTATCTATTATCTCTCTCTTATTTATTTACTATTTTTAACTTTTTTCCTGTAGCTAGACATTGTCTGCTTCATATCATTCATTCAACTAAGCAACTCATCTCAGTAATATTATTAACACATATTTTATGCTAGGCACTGTTCAGGGTCACAGAATAAGACATCAATAGGAAACAAATAGGGGTTAAATGATTTTAGTATCATATGAGAAAGTCAGAAATAGAACTATAAAAAAGTCATAAAACAATCTAGAGATAAGATGACATGGACTTGAAAGATGAGCAGAATTTGACAATAGAAAAGACAGAAAATGTGGTACCACATGGGGGAAACTGGTTTTCAGAGATACAGAGGCATCTTCATGGAGGGTGAGGCAGAAGGTGTGAGCCAGGGATTCCTGGAAAGATGGGGTTCAACCGGATGTGGTGGCTCATGCCTGTAATCCCAGCACTCAGGAGGCAGAGACAGGAGGATTGTTGAGTTCCAGGCTTGCCTGGGCTACATAGTGAGCTCAGGGCCAGCCTGAACTACAAAGCAAGACCCTGTCTCAAAAAAAAAAAAAAAAAAGATGAGGTTTAATCACCAGGGTCTTGAATCCTATGTTAGATCTTTAGATTTTATCCTGAAATCTGCATAATAGTTTACGCAGGTAAGTGACTACACTTTCAAAGCATCCCTCTGCTAGTTGGTGTGGAGAATGAGGATTTGGTGGTACTGATTGGGAAAGAGACAAGGATAATGATTAAAGGACTCTTTAATCATTAAGCCTTAGATCGATAAGCAATTCACTTGTGTTTCCTGAGGCTTTAGTCAGATAATCTAGGCCTTGACCCAGGTTTGATGGTATGTGAAACGCACGGGAATATGGGAATACAGTTTGTTTTGTTTTGTTTCTGCTGCCTGTGAACTTTATTTCACTCTATTTCCTCCCTATTGCAAAGAAGGATCTTGAGTTGTCAATACAGTATTTTCTCTAGTCTCTCCTCCTCCATTCAAAATCTAGAAACATATGTCACTAAGCTATTAAAATGTAAATTGATTTGATGTGGCTTCAAATACCAAAAAAGGTCACACAAATGGGTGCTTCCCAAGTTAAAAACAAAACAAAACAAAGAAACAAGCAAAAGTCATACTGTATCTTCTTTGAATCCTATCAGAAGGATGTGATCCTATGCTGTGGGGCCAGTAGGTCTAAAAGGTAAATGCTACTTGTTTACAGTTATGCTGGTAGAAGGCTGCAGGTCCTTTTGGGGAAGTTTGGGGAAAAGATTCACAATATAAACTTTCTGTAACATACCAGGGTCCTTCCTCTAGGAAACCCAGGCTTCTCCTTATTCATGGGTCTGAAACTGGCTGATGTCTGAGAATTAATTATGGGCCAAGGCTCTGTTCCTCTCATTTGAGTTAGACTTCTCTGCATATACAAATGAAGCAAAAATTTAGTAGACTTCCTGTCCATTTCCTTTTGAGGAAGTGAATAATCAGCCAGCACTAGAGTTCTACACAAATCAGACTGTTCAGTGGGTTGCTTTGCCTCTGGAGTTCATTACTGTAATTATGCCCACCTTGGCTTTATAGTGGTTGAGTGCTACCACTTGGCTCCTACCTCCCTAGGATCCAATTATTCCTGTGTGTTGAGGTTTTCCAATTGAACGGCTGCAGTTCTCATGGAAAGGTCTGGCTTTCAGAGAAGAGCAATCACAGAGCTTTCCAGTGCTGCTGGGGCTCCATTTGCAGAATTCTCTAAGAATTTGTAGAGGGTGTGTCTTCTAGTTCTTCCTAGTGTAGGTGAACAGATCGTAATATTACAGGCAGCTAAGTTAGAGAGGAATATTACAGGCAGTTGGACAGGGCTAGACTTTCAACACAATCAGTGCAGAAGATGAGAACATATCGAAAAGTGGCTGGAGGCACATGTGAAGAAAATGAGTCACAATGCCAATTTTACACATTTTCCTCTGAAAGCCTGAGGTTATTAGTAGCACCTTTTTGAGATTTCCTGTATAAATAAACCATTATCTCATTAGGTGCGGGCCATCCTCTTCCACCCAGTAAGACTAAGACTACTAAGACTAAAGACTGTAGATTATTGACTAAGGTTACTGATGTCATCCATACTCTCTTGCTACTATTGGATCAATATTAGCTAAGTGGGTATATTTTTAATTTATTGGTTGATTATAATTTGAGCTGTATTGTACCCAGCCCTTGAGACTTTGCTCTATAAAACTTTCTCAGGGAAATGGACAGGGTTTCTCAGAGTCAGTTTCTCAGAGAAACTGACAACCCATTTGGGTATCCTGTCTCTCAGGAGCTATTCCTACTCTTATTCCCCAGTAAATTTTTCTACTTTTAATTTCCATTATTCCTTAGAATTCATTCTTTCACTTCAGGGAACATGAACTCAGTGTATCTAACATCCAATAGGTTGGAAGTTACACTTTAAGTAGACATCCATTAGAGGCTCCATTGTGTGTGGAAGTGTTGATCCAGTAGAGGATATCCCAGGCGTATTAGTTTTCTTGTTGCTGAGGCATGATATCCATTACCCACAACTGAAACATAGAGATGTTTACTCTTCCAGGTCACACTCTCAGTGACATATCTCTTTCAGCCAGGCCCTATTCAGAACACAAAACTTTGGGGGACATTTTAGATTTTAACTATAACAGTAGGCATGGGCATAAATCTATCTGTAGGAGTGAAGCACAGAATCCTTATAGCAGACATCCTTGCCCAGTACTGGCGGGATATGAGTGGCACCTGCTTCTTGCTTTCTAATTTTAGTATATGTGCTGCCGAAGCGAGCACTGCTTCTTGCTTTCTATAATTCAGCTATATCGTTTTATGTTAGGGGTCAGACTGAAGCTGTATGTGACTCAAGTGGGCATATCTGGTCTGTGAAGTGGAAGGGTTCTGCTGAATTATGCACAGCTGAGGTTAGTGTGACCCCAATTAAAATCCTTTCCCCTGAATTATGGTTTCCCAGTAACCCTGTCCATTGCTTGCTAATTGCACCTGGTCCCAGTACTGGTTTGTTCTATCCAAGAAAGATAAGCAGGTTTTACTCCCTTATAAACCTGCCTGGTGCCATCACGCCAAGTGTTTGGCAGTATTTCACTAGATGGCTTAAAAAACATGCCCTGCTCCCTATTGTTTTCCAAGATTGTATTCAATAAGTACTGGATGAGCTTGGGAGCCTTTGTCTTTGCTGCTATCAGCAGCACTGATCATGCCCCAAGACCCAGTTTCTTTTTTCTGAGTCTTGTTTTCTGTCTAGTCTTTAATTTGCCTTATGCTGTAGTGACTCACAGGAGGCCAGGACCCATGACAGAGGTGCTGACAACATTCCCTTCTCCTTTCCCTATAGGTCCTCCACTGATGAGCTGAGCTCTCTCCAGTTTATTCAGGAAGGTTGGCATATGACAGCATAGACCTGTAAGTTTTTGTGGGGGTCTTCAACAGATGGATCCCAAATCTCCAAGAGCAGGCACTCAAGTTTACTTAGTTTCTATATGAGCTTCTGGCAAGAAGCTGCTTTTCCTTGAGTCATTGTGAGTGGGACTAACTCCTCTCAGAAAACAAGCATGCATGTGTTGATGGTGGGGACATTTATGTGGCAGTAGCATCAATGCAGAGTGAGTAGGGACTGTGTGAGGACATTAATGGGATCTGAGCACTATATTCTACAGTGTCCAGCTCTGTCTAGCCACTGGCTTTTTCTGAACCCAGTTACTGGTGGTCTTCTCTGTACTTCATCAGGCACATACTTGTATCATTGGCTGGATGGCCTAGGCTGTATTTTTGTTCTGAATCTAAGGGATGACATTTAATTTTTGTGTAAGAGCATTATTCAGGACATTTGGTGAAGTTATTTGTTGATGAGGTAAAGAAATAAAATGGGCTTGTTTTTACACTTGCTTTTGTCCAAATACAATGGCTGACTTTACTTTTTTTTCTTTTTTTTTAAAAAGTTAACTAAACCCACAATTGAATTAATGTAATATGCTAAGAGTTGGAAACCTGCAGAATGACAGCACTGTTGGGAATCTCTACTGGACATGGGCCAGTGGAAGAATGGGTGTCTTGGCTGCACTGTGCAGGGCAGGGACTCTGTTTCCTGTAATTCAGCAACCTCTCTGCTCTCCCATTCAGTTCAAAGTCTGAGCCTTTGGCCAAATGCAAGGGCTGAGTTGAGATGGTCTACTTGAATGACTGATTTTTCCAACACTCCAGGTCACCTGCACACTGTGCCATCTGGTAGCCTTGGCTGTCAGTGTGATCGTCTGAGCCCTCGTCCCTTAAGAAAGGCACAGCTACAAAAGTATTCCAGGAAAAAGAAGCTTCCATTACTTAGAGCCATTGAACAATGAGAAGAGATAAATGTTCATAATTCTCTCTGGAAGGAAAAAAATCTTCCTGAGAGTGTCTAATCTTAATCCTGGAAGATTTGTGTGGCCTTCCAAGAATTCAGTATCTCCAATAGGCCTCACGGAATTTAGTTTTCCCCTGAATTTTGGACTGTTGCGGATGCCATTCACACTGTGTGACACCATGGTTAGGTCTTGGTGGCTTGGAGTTTATATTACATTTAAATAGTGGTATTAGCTAATTTTGTTGAAAGTTTAATATGAGATAAGCATTGTGCTAATCTAATTACTTCATGTACTTTATGAGATGGTCTACTGCCCCCATTTTACAGATGAAGAAACAAAGTGAGAGAAGTTCAAGCAACTTGCCCAGTAATGACTTACATAATGTTCTTTCCAAATACTAGCCACTTCTCAGTCTTCATGTATCAGGTTCTTCACATTATCTTCAATCTTCCATGATATGAGAACTATTACTACTTATGTTCTTATTCATGAGGTCACTCTGATGCAAATTGGGTAGGTTGTTCAAGGTCATGGTGATAAGGAGTGGCAGGCTGGGACAGTTCTTCAACTAAGACTCTATCAGTTTTCTAGCTTGTGTTCTCCTGCTTCTCAGGATAGGTTCTCAGGATTGGTTATTTGTGGATTTAGATATATTGCCAAATTTTTCCCCTTTGAAGAAAAGATGTTACCTCCAATGATTATAATGTTGTGTTCATAATTTAGTTCCACTTCTGAAGCCAGTTTGCAGAAGCTTAAAATATATCAGATTGAACACTATGTGAGAGCTCTACAACCTTTTTAAAATATAATATGCAATATATTCAACTTTGGGAAATTCTCATATAGAAACGTACACACTGGGGAGATTAGGTATATGATTAAGGATGTTTTTACAACATTGTTAATAATAAGAAAAACTGGAGACAGCCTACTATCCATGTATGAGTGTGTGTATGTGTGGTGGAGACAAGGAAATAGGTAGATAAATTGTGGTTTATTTCCACAATGAAATGTGCATCTGTGACCTACATTTTCTGACTTGGAGTACATCTAGTTGACAGATACATATAGATGCATGGTGGGGACACATGCATAGAAAACTCCACTCAACAACCACCTCAGCATGTGCCACACCCCTTCCTGTATATGTATATATCTGATTTATGACTGAATCTCAGAAGCATGCAGAGGAGGGTGGAAATACACGCCTCAGGCTGCTCACTTTCATTCCTGGGGAGCTGAGAATGAAATAAGGAGAAGGAAGTCGGAGGTCAACACTAATTTCTGTGTGGCTTCACAGGTAGACATGAACATGTGGTATTTATGAGTTTGAAGAATGACAAAAATTGAGGTATAATTTGCATAGCAAATGCTCAGTTTAGTAGGGGCATGCAAGTCATATCCTCACTGCACAGTTTGGTTAGTTTTGATAAATACTTCCATCCATGTAACCCACACCTCTATCAGATTACAGAAGACTTCTATCAGAGTTGAAGACTGTGTTGTCCTCCCAGCCAGGCATTCCTTTCTACCTCCACTCCTGGAAGCAACCACTATTCTCACATTCTCACCACAGCTTAACTTTTCTTCTTCTAGACTTCCTTATCAGTGGAATCATGCACTGTGTAATGTATGCACATGACTTCTGATCAACATGATACTTTTTAGATTCACACACACTGCTGTGTATATCATCAGTTCATTCCTTCTCTTTGCTGAGTAGTACCTATTATATGAATACATCACAATTTCTATTTTTCTGTTGATGGATTTTTGAATTGTTTCCAGCTTGGAGCTGGAAAATATAAGAAGTTGTAATGTTCTGCACTCTCCCTAATAATTCTAATTTATGTATTTTATATTTTGGTTCTTAAATTTCTCTTTGAATGCCAGACATGGTGGCTCATGCCTGTAATCCCAGAACTCGGGAGGCAGAGACAGGAGGATTGCTGAGTTCGCAGCGGCTTGCCTGGGCACCATAGTGAGCTCAGGGCCAGCCTGAACTACAAAGCAAGACCCTGTCTCCAAAAAGCAAACAAACAAACAAAAATTTCTCTTTGGGTTTTTTAATTTGGTTTATATCACTCTACTAAAATTATGTATCTATTCTTATAATATTCTTTTAAAATTCAACCATACTTATAATAGCTTTTTAGAAATACTTGTGTGCTCATTCTAATATCTCCATTGTTCTTAGTCCAATCCTTTTTTCTTCCTTCCTTCCTCTTCTGTCCTCACCTTTCCCTTCTTCCTTCTTTCTCTTTCCTCCTCTTCCCTCCCCTTTCTTTCCTTTCCTTCTATCCTGTACTCATACTTCTTATCTTCAATTATCCTTCTCTCACTTCCCCCTCTCTCTCCATTCTTCTTCCCTCCTTTCCCCTCTTGGTGATAGGTCTGACTAACCCTGGCCTTGAACTTCTGGGTTCAAGTTGTTCTCCTGTGTAGCTTTCCCCTAATAGTTGACACTATAGTTACATGCTATGCTGGTTCACATTTCACATGATCATATAGTGGAGATTATGAATGACACCTTGTTGAGTTTCTGGATTTTGTTATTTTCCTTTAAGGAGTACTGAATTTTTTGGGGGAGCAGTCAATTTACATGAAAAATAGCTTAATCCTTTAGTCTCATATAAAAGCTTTCTTAGTGTGGTTTTAGAGTAGTCCTTCTGGGGAGACCGGTAAGGTACTCTGTAGGGTCTGAACTGAATGGTCAGAGTATTCAGGGATTTATCTCAACTGTGGCTTGTTGGAACTGTTAAACCTCCCAGAATTGTGGGATTTGGATAGCTTACAGCTGTTCCATAGTTATTCTTGGCCAAATCTGTTGATCTTTTTCCCTGTGAAAATACAATTCAGTATTTTTCCAAAGACCTACATGCAGATTTCTAGAAGTCTGTTTTGGTACTGTGTCTTCCTCTCCAGTGTCATACCAGCAAATTCTACTTACTGTAGCAGAACTTCCATCATTGTCTTCTCACTGTGCTCTTCTTGGGTTCTGTTCCCTGTGTGGTCTGGAGAGGAAGTTCAGGCACAGAACCAGGGAAGGGTAGTGCGTGGGGCTTACCTCTGTTTCCTTCTTTCATGGATTAATGCTCTGCACTGCCTGTTAACCAATATACCAAAAAAAAAAAAAAGGTGTTTCATGCACTTTGTGTAGGTTTCTAGTTTATACCAAAAGAGTTAGTCATTACCAGTTACATCACTAAGTTTGAAAGGAGAACTCTAAACCTTTTCTTATATTTGTTTTTTAAAATTTTACTTAACAATAAATACTATTTTTGGTTTTTGTTTTGTTTTGTTTTGTTTTGTTTTGTTTTGGGGGGGCAGGGTCTTGCTTTGTAGTTCAGGCTGGCTCTGAGCTCACTATGTAGCCCAGGCAAGCCTCAATCTCAGTAATCCTCCTGCCTCTGCCTCCCGAGTGCTGGAATTACAGGTGTGAGCCACCACGCCCGGCATTGTGGTATGTGGTATTGATGGCTGGTGGGCGTGAGTCACCATGCCCAACATGGTATGTGGTTACCGGGATCGAACTCAGGGCCTTATGCTTGTGGGGCAGAAGCTAGAACCACTGAGCTAACCCTCCGGCCCACTATTTTTTGTTTTTAACTGACATATGACATTGGTACATTTTTATGGGTTGCAGTGTGATACTTCAACATATGTATAATGTAACATCATATAATAATCAAGTCAGGGTATTTAGCATATCAAAAACCTCAAACTTTAACATTTCTTTGTGATAAGACATTTAAAATCTTCTCATCTAGTTCTTGAAATATTCAGTATAGTGTTGCTAACCATAATCACCTAACTATGCAATGTAATGCCATTACCCAATTCTCTTTTCCAACTGTAATTTTATACTCATTGACCATTCTTTTTATTTCTCCTTTATCTCTTCCCTCCCCATCTTTGGGTAACCATTATTCTACCATCTTCTTTAGATTCTACATATAAATAAGATCACATACTGTTTGCATTTCTGTGCTTTGTTTATTTCATTTAACAGTGTTCCTGAGGGTACACTAGGAGAAATATCATGCCCGGGACACTGTCTTCTTTTTAAGTCTGAATAACTTTCCATCCTGGATATACACTCCATTTTCTTTATCCACTGAAGGGACACTTAATCTGACTCCATATTTACCTACTGTAAACAGTACTGCAGTGAATGTGAGAGGGAAAATATCTCAACTTAAGATTTCACATGTTTGGATCTATACCCAGAAGAGGTATGGTGGTTACATATGGTGGTAATTTCATTTTTAAGTTGTTGAAGAATCTCCATACTGTTTTCCATAAAGGATATATGAATATACATTTCCACCAATAATGTACAAGGGTTCCCTTTTCTTCACATCCTTGCCAACACTTAGATCTTTTTTATTTTGGTAATATTCTTTATATTGCTATGTGTGGGAAATGATATCTTATTGTGGTTTAATTTGCATGGGAAGTGAGTTTTTGAACTTAGACATATGTATCTTTTGCTACCCAAGTTTCTAGGCTCTTAGAAACTAACAGCCTCTCTTCCTCCATGGGGATGGCTTCCTTCACTTGGCAAAGGAGGAATCTCCTTGGTAACTGATTTTGTTGCCTCCTTAACTACAGCTCTGAGACTTCTGGTAAATTATTTTTAGAAAGCAAAACCTAGGCAGATGGGAGTCACCAGTTTGATCACCGGGAACAGCTTCCTCAAATTCCCAATTTAGATTCTTGGGCAGCCAAACTATAAATGACTCTTAGAGATTTCCCACACTAGGTCTCTGATATTTACAAATGGTGGTAAATGCAGGCATCAAGTCTAGGTTTGCAAGTTTCTCAGAACCCTTTCTACCATGACAGGTTGCCTCTTGACAGAGATTTTTAAAGTCCTTGCTCGATACAGTGGGTCTATGCAGAAAACCCAGGTACAGAATGGAGATGAGGAAAAATTGCAACTGAGTTTCTTCATGCTGCAGAAATAGAACAGGGGACTACAATTACAGATTGTGAAACCACCCACCCAGGACTACAGCAGGCATTGGTGGATTTTGCCAGACAAGAAATCCTAAATAGATGGCTGTAGGGACATGCAAACAGCGGTATCTCACCATGGTATTTTGTTTACTTGGAGAGACTGCTGTGGTGGTTTGGTAAGTTTTCAATATAAAGCAGCACTTAGATTATCACATCCCCAAATCATGACTAAGAAGATCCAGACTGTCTAAATAAAGGAAAACAGCCCTATTTAGTGGCCTCCATGTGTAATTAAACTGCCGAATCAGTAATTTCCTTAATGTGGACACCTCATGCGTGACTAACACCTTCACTCCCCAATCAAAACACTGTAAAGGAAAAGGAGAAAACAAATAGTACCAGGAAAAATAAGATGAATATTGCAAATTCACCCTGAAGAGTTTAGCCTTGCACTTTGTTTATTTTATTCCAAATTTGTACTTAAGTTGGAAATTGCTGAAAATATCACCCATGTTGCTTGACAAGTGTGTTAGTTACATTTCTCTTGTTGAAACAAAATGCCCAAAGTTAAAAGGGAAAAATGCTCACAGTCTGTACAGGTTTCAGTCCATTCTGGCTCCAAGGCAAGATGGTGGAGGAGCAACAGTTCATATAGCAGAAGACAGCAAAAGCAACAAGGGACCTTAGCAATGTCTTTCTGCCCCTTTAATTTTATTCAGACTACTAGGGTGAGTAGTACTCACACCCTTAATTGTAGTACCCTTGGGCCTAGCCCTACCGTGAATCACTCACACACTTTAGATTAGCCACCTCCAAATTAGCCTACAACTACATGGAGCTTTGAGGGACATCAAGACACAAACCATATCAACATGGTTGGCTGAATGCCAACTAGAATCCTGGGAAAGGTAGGTAGGGCTTATGCATTACCTGAGATAGGCTAGTCCCAAGTGAAATATTTGGAGAATCCAGGTTGGAAAGTAAAGGGACCAGAATTTGATCTAGGCTTCTGGGCCTCTGCCCTGAACATGGCAGGTGATAAGTTCCTGATGATAGGCTCTTTTTACCACATAGACATCTAATGGGTCTTGGTTTTCCTACAGATGTGCAGTTATCAGCTGGAGCTGGAGAGTGGTTTGTGTATGCTCCTTACTGGTCAGGTCAGGAGCATGGGCAGATCAAGGACAGGCAAAAGAGAGTCCACCCTGGGGGTGCAGATCAGTACTATGGTGAGGCAAAGCAGAAGTAAAGGTATCTCCCCATCCCCAGTCCAGTAAGGCTTCCCCAAGGGCTGCATTCTACCCTTCCTGAGAAAGCCCAGCATGAGCTTGTAGATTTGATTTTAGTACGAGGTGAAAGGAAGGGCTGGGCTGTTTACTGGTCTAGTCTCATGAAAGGAGTCAGATATTGGCAGAAATTTCAAATTCTGACTGCGGGAATGAGCTATTTATGTTGAAAACACTGAATGACTTTTTTCCTCTCTCTTCTCTCACAATGCAAGATGGGCATCCTTCCAGGCCTGCCTTTGCACCCAGCCAGGCTCCGAAAGCTGCCTGGCACTCTCTCCGCCTTAAAGGCAAGGAATCAGGCTGAATAACTGCCCCAGTAGAGCTCCCTTAGTACTCAAGTTTAATATGCACTTGACCTCTTTGTCTTTCAGAAATAAAATTTATTGTGTTTGGATTCCAGTGCCCTCAGCCCCCACCAACATCTAATTAACCAGACCACACTTTGATTTCAAAAGTGCAGGAGAAAATGAGGTGATGTATTATGATGTTCACTCTTCAGGAGCTCCAGAGAGGGTGAAGAACTGAGTCAGGGGGTCTTTTGAAGTGTCTGAGTCGGTGGTCTGTAGTTCTGCCAGAATGAAGATAAGCAGGTTGGCTTTCCTTTGTGGTTTCTTTTTTTCCCCAATAAAGAGCGATTATCTTTCCTTTTGTTGTCACTGACTCTTCTTGGCCTGAATTTCCCATGCTCTGAATCTGAGCTCTTTTGAGGCAAGAGATGAGGGGCAACCAAATGTATTCTGTATCCCTACACCCCCATTACCACTGTGTCTGGAGTCCCACCATGGAAACTATCCCTTTATTACCAGGGTATCATTATTCGTTGTGCCATGCAAACATATCATCAGAGACAGGATAATGCAGTCATAAATGTAGGAGAAGCAGAATCATGGCCCTTTGGAATGCAGTTTAATTTAATCTAATTTCCTGTTTTTACAGGGTGGCTGCAAAGTAAGATAGAGGAAAAGAAGACCAAACTTGATTGTCTAAGGCAGTCACAGATGACTACAGAAGCCATTTTTGCTCTTCTCCTACCTCTGACAACACTGGTGTCACCATAGGCAACATGGGTAAAGGAGGAGACATTTCAGAACCTGAATTCTTTGATCTGAGAGTGGCATTAATGGAGATAAAGGCAAAGGACAGGGAAGAGGCCAGCAAGTCAGCAAAAGTAGAAGTGATCTCTGGGTGAACATCAAAGTATAGGCTTGTGGAGCCCTTAAGACCTGTCTGTCCTGAGGATCAAGGAAAGAGTAATGAGGATGCATGGCTGTTGTTTGCCTCCAATGAGCCTCACATGTTAGGAACCATTTCTGACTCCATCACAGTTATTGCGAGGCATATAGCACAACTCGAGGTACATGGGAGGGGCTGACAGAAGAAGATGGTGATGTTCTGGTTGTGTTACCGATTTTTCTCAACTGGTACTTTTCAACTGCTAGTTTCTCTCTTTGCTGGGGGACTTTATCAGGTTGCTGAATCCTGCTTTGTCTTTCTGAGTGGCAGACCAGAAGTTGGAGAACACCACTGGGAGAAGAAACTTTGATCTCTCAGTCAGCCCTTTTCACTCTTTGGAGGGATAAATCTAAAAGCACAAACTCGCCACCAGATCTCAGAGATCACCATAGGGGACTCAATATCCATATCCCGCTGCCTTTCCTTCACTGACTCCCTTTTGCTCTCCTTCCCTCTTGTTGTCTTTACTTCCCAAACACACTGCTGGCACTTGAATTCTTATCTGCAGGTCTGCTTCTAGGGGATCCACACTGAGCCAAGACTCAATAGCTACTTACTGAATAAATGCACTGGCTGGACCTGCCCAGTGTCTGCGGCTTTGCCCTTCTCCTTTGTCATGTTATCCTGGAAGTGCCCAGTGCAGCTGGGTGGCAAGTGGGGCAGGCACCCGCAGGCTTGGAAAACATACACCCTAGTGTCCCAGGGATGCCTAGGCTTTGTTCCTGGACTTTGCCTCCTTTGTGTTTTGTGTTATTTGTTTTTCCAAGACTGGATAAGAGGGAAAGAAAAGGTTTTCTGCTGTATAACCCCCATCCTTGGGTATTCTGCCTGGCAATCCAGCTCATATCACAGAAGAACCTTCTTCCCTACTGATTTTCAGGGCCTGTCTCTCTCCATCTCTCATTCTTAATGGAGTCAGTTAAGAAACACACCAAACCATTGTGGCTTTAATTCCAGGAAGAGCAGACAAGATGGGATAACAATGCTTGTCATGCAAAACAAAGGAGCCACATGCAGTGAGATGACCCAACTGGACAGATAGAATCTGGGCGTGCGGGAATCTAAGCTGCTGTCGAGTCCTTCCTCTGAGAAACCTGTTAAACAGTCTCCAAGTCTTGTACAATTAGATGACAACATTTATTTGCAAATAGGACGGGTGATGGTGACAGCACTATAATTTATGTCTTCAATAAGTGGCTCATGCCCAGGATCAGAGTGGATCCACTGCCATTCAATCTTGCCCCTTGTTTTCACATTTTTGCATTTATATTGGGGATGTAAGTGACAAAATAGAGCCTGTGACAGTTGAAGTTGTTGGCGGCTTCATTTTCAGATTGCCAATTGTGCTGCTTTCTGATAAGATAATTACTCCATTTTGTATGTGTTTCTTGCTTCTCTTAAGGCAAATTGGGCCATATTGGGACTGTCTCTGGAGCATTCCTCCTCACATATTTGTAGGGGAAAGATACAGGTAGTTACTGCTTTTGGTTGGAAATTTCCCAGAATGCATGGAACATTCTGTATTCTCTAGGCTGACAGAAATTTCTAAGGTCCTTTGATTGATTTCATATTCAAATGGTCAAATTGCCTCCCTAGCATTGTCATCTAACATTATCTTTCTGTTAGTGAGTACATGTAATTTATTTTCTAAACTAAATCCTTTTTAATGATGCAAGGAGATACTCTTTTTAATTACCTGTGGTGATAGGTATAAGTTCATCACATTTAGACAGAGAAACATGCTAATTTCTGTGCTTGAACTCCCTGGTACTAAAGAACTTATTTGCCCTGAGAAGTACATGTCAAAAAACTATTTAAAGGTCCGGAGGGGTAGCTCAATGGTTCCAGCGCCTGCATCGCAGGCGCAAGGTCCTGAGTTCGATCCCCGGTGACCACATATAATGCTGGGCGTGGAGACACGCCCACCAATAATCAACACTGCATACCACAATGCTGGACGTGGTGGCTCATGCCTGTAATCCCAGCACTCGGGAGGCAGAGACAGGAGGATTGCTGAGTTCAAGGCTTGCCTGGGCACCATAGTGAGCTCAGGGCCAGCCTGAACTACAAAGTGAGACCCTGCCTCAAAAAGCAAAAAAAAAAAAAAAAAAAAACTATTTAAAAAAACCTCTCATATATAATGAGGAGATACACACATTTCTCTTAAAATTCAGAAGGCAAAGATGCATTTTTAGCTTTTAATTTCACTGTATCATTGGAGTTCATGGCCAGTATAATGGGAGAATAATATAAAACAGGAGACATAAGAAGAAACACATTTGCCATTTGCATGGACTATTATGATTTTCCAGATACAAAATCCAAGAGGCTTTAAAGACAATAATTTGAGTTAATAAGAGTTTATTAATTTTGTTGATGTTTGTGTGCAAAAATCAATTCTAGAGCTGAGCAACAAGCCAAGAACACCATCTATAATAACAGCAAAATGTAACAGGCTGAGGAATAAATATAACTAATGTTATATTTGATTTCTATGAAAAAACATTATAATACTTGAAGAAAACCCAAATGAATGGAAATACACAAACACACACACATACACATACACACACCCATGTTTAAAGATAGGTTGACTCTATGTGTATTGAAAAGATGTTGGTTCTTCTAAACTTAGTTTCATAATTTCAACACAAATTCCAATAAAAATCTTAACATGATATTTTTGGAGCTTCATAGGTATTTTCTAAATTATACACAGATCAACCAATTCTTAGCCAAGAATAGCGAGGGGCCCTTTTGGAACAAAATAAGGTGAAGCACTCATTCTATCAGGTGCCAAGGCTTGTTATGAAGCTAATTAAGAATGTGTAGCTGTTTTCTGATGAACAGAACAGAGAAGGCAGACAAATACATCAACCTCCAGGTGACAGAGATGACACAGCAAATACACAGGTGTCATCAGGGCAACTAATTATCCATATTGGAAACTAACAAATTGCTGACTCACGCACAAAAAAACCCTCCAAGAACATTAGATACCTAAAAATAGAAAAGAAAAACTAAAAATTTCCAATGAAGATTGGGAAGACTATGTCCATGATCTCAGTGTAGAAATTCGTTAAAAGTTAAAAACAAAAACCAACTGTAGGTACACACAACTGAGTTGATTATAATCCTTGGCTTAAACATAGTTTCACCATTTTTCCTGGTCTGCTTGTATCTGTTATATTCACTTGTGGTTAATAATAAACACTGATAAACTCATCACCTATAACAAAAATTAGAGTCTTTTGTTTGTTGTTTGTTGAGACAGGGTCATGGTCTGTATTTCAGGCTGGCCTTGAACTCACTGTGGAAATCAGCCTGGCTTTGAACTCATGGCAAATTTTCCTGCCTCAGACTCCTGAGTACTGGAAAAAATCAGTCTTGAGATAAGAGCCTACATCAGAAAGTCTGGCTTCCCTATATGTTGACCCTTTGTCGCAACAACACCAAGAAACTATCATTATGTATATACACTGCTGAAGTGACCACAGGAAACTATTATTATGATCATATGTTCAGGATTATTTTATTTTCTTTTTATGTTGTTTTATTCCACTTGTTTTTTGAAAAGTATATGTTTGTAATATAGTTACTTCTAACTTTATGAAAAGGATATTAAGCTGCTTTTAATCCTTTAGGTATTTATTTTATATGATATTGTTAAGGTTCTTCCATCTCATCGTGTCTCATTGTAGTCGATCTCTTTAATCACTTAATAATATTCTATATGTGAATATATGTGGATGATTTATCCACACTCTCAGTGATGGGCATTTGGTTGTTTTCTTTATGAAACCATGTTTGCTTTATGAATCATGCTCTCACGGACAGTTTTTAATGCTGTCTTGTTCTACAAAAGCAAGAGTTTATCTTGGGTACTTTAAAGGATAGGGAAAGATGTCTTAAGATAAAGAAGAGTATTGATTACATAAAAGGCTGGTAAATGAACTTTATTGCAAGTAAGAATTTTTATTCTTCAGCAGACACCTTACAAAAGTGAAAAGACAAGTTACAAACTGGGGGCAATATACTAAAATCAATTATATTCTATACCTCAGCAAGAAGCCATTTATAACACATGTAGCCTAAGGAGGATTAGTAACAGGAATATAAAGTTACTCTTAAAAATCAAAAAGGGAAATTACACACCAATTTAAATGAGTAAAAATCATAAATCAACATTTTGCATATAAAGCCTATATAGAAGGGCAACAAATATTTAATTGGTGATGTAGGAAAGGGAAATTAGGGTTACAATTGGGGGACCACCCCCATCCATTCCAATGGAAAAAAATTAAAAGTATGAAAATGCCTAGTACTGGCGGGGGAGCTTTGAGTCCATAGTGTCTTTGCAATATTGTCTTATTGGTATTACTGGAAAGCTATTTGCTTTCTCCTCTAAAGTTGAACCTTTATATATACACTAAACAATTACATTTCTAGGATAGAATTATTTCACAAGACATAAACCATAAAACAGATCAGTAGTTTTTATCAGTAAACATTTATTTTGATTCTGTTTCTAAGACTTCAGTGGAAGTGAAGTGCCAGAGACTGGGAGGAGATATTTACAATCAAACTCAGGACCTCACACTTCGCAGGCAGGTGCTGTGCCGCTGAGCTACATTCTCAGCCCTGGAGTTGAGAATTTGGTACCACAGAACTATGTTACATGGTGCTGGATATGTGAATTAATAAAAGCAACAAGGACAAAAAGAATCTTTGACTTTCCAGGAAAGTCAAACATACATAAACAAACTTAAATACAAACCTGAGAAAAGTTCTTAGTTGAATTCACAGGTGGATGCAAGAAGATTTGTGTCCATGGTTTATAATAGCATTAAATTGAAGCAAACTAAATGTCCATTAATATGAAGTGAATAAGTTATCTGAATCATAATAATGGGATATTTACAATAGGGATCAGCAAACCTTTTCTATACATGGCCAGATGATAACTATTTTAGGTGTCACAGGCCACAGTCTACCACAGCTATTCAATTCTCTCCTTGTAGTAGGAGATCATCCACAGACAATATTTAAGTGAATGAGCACAGATGTGTCCAATAACTGTTTACCAAAAGCAATGATCAGCCAGCTTTAGCCCATGGATCAACATCTATTTTCTATAAATGAGAATAAATCCAGGAGAGTGACATATGTCAACACGGATGATATCGATTCTGCCAATATGACACTGAGGGAAGTATACATTGCAGAAGACAGTATATGTATGCACCTTTTATGGGCTGAATGTCTGTGTACTTTCAGCATTCATTTGTTGAAACCTTACCGTAACTAGGAGGTGGGGCTTCTGGGGGAGGACTAGAAATAGATGAGACCCTGAGGGTAGAGCCCTTGTGAATGGGGTTATGGCCCTGAAAGAGTCACAGGAGTTTGTTTTCTGGTGCTATATCATGAGAAGTCAGTGGTCTGCAACCCAGAAGAGGGACTTCACCAAACCATGACCCTGCTGGCACCTGTATCTTCAACTTCTAGCCTCAAGAAGTGTGAAAAATAATCCAGCAATCCTCCTGTCTCTGCCTCCTGAGTGCTGGGATGACAGGTGTGAGCCACCACACCCGGCACTGTGGTATGTGGTATTGATGGCTAGTGGGCGTGAGTCACCACACCCAGCATTGTATGTGGCCACCGGGATCGAACTCAGGACCTTGCGCTTGTGAGGCAGGTGCTGGAACCACTGAGCTAAATCTCCGGCCCATCCTTTCCTTCTTTCTTTATTCAAAAAGCAAAAAAAGTGCCCTGGGGGCAGGAAGCAGAGAGGAACTTTCTATGGATGGGTTGGGTTATAATCTCCAAGGACCCCTGCTCCTATTTGCCCACTCAAGTTTCACTGGGCTGCCTTGGGAACTACTGAAGATGACTGGACTTGAGGGACAGTGTTCCCTCTCAGGGAAGGAGCCACATCCTTGAGGTTGTCTCTTGGCCTTCTGGCCCGTTCTCAAAACTCCTGCGGAGTGAACCGCATGATGACTGGAAAGCCAAGACCTTTTGGTTTCAGGCAAGTTTTTCGGCTTCTTTGGGCCCCTTTCCTTACCTGAGGATGTGGAGTCATGTGTCTGCTTTACATTGCTATTTGGGACCATGAAGAGAGCTGTCCACACTGGGCGTGGTGGTACCCACCTGTAATCCCAGCACTCTGGGAAGCTGAAGAAGGTGGAACATGAGTTTGAGCTCAGTTTGGACAATTTAGTGAGACCCTCTCTCAAAATTATAGAGAGACAGAAAAGAAAGAGAGAAAGAGAAAGACAGAGAAAGAGAGAAAGGAAGGAAGGAAGGAAGAAAAAGAAATAAAGAGAGAAGGAAGGAAGGAAGAAAAGAAAGAAAGAAAAAGGAAAGAAAGAGAAAGAAAGAAAAGAAAGGAAGGAAGGAAGGAAGGAAGGAAGGAAGGAAGGAAGGAAGGAAGGAAGGAAGGAAGGAAAGAAGAAAGAAAGAAAAACAAACAAATATACAAAGAAAGAAAGAAAGAATACAACAGGCTGGGGGTATAGCTCAGCATGAAGCCCACTGGGTTCAATTTCCAGTACCAGGAAACACAAATAAACAAACAAGGGATGTCACATGTAAAGAAGGCAGCAGCCTTGCCCAACGTTGGGCTGAAGAAAGGTAGGTACAACTCATATTCCCTCCATAAACACGGATTCTGGTGATAATTCACAAAATTGGTCCTTTCTTCCTTTTTACACTATTGCAATATGCTGTTGCACGTTATGCCTTCTTTGGATTTTTATTTTTATTTTTTGCTAGTACTGTTACTTATAACAGGCCATTGAAGATAGGGCACAGGGAATGAAGCATACAACTGGATCAGATTTCTTTCAGAGCTTTCTGCGTTGGTCCGTTTGCTTATCTCTGCTGCCCTAACTGGTATATCCATTTTTTCTCTACTGTAAATGAGATCCTTCTGCTCTCTTCTGAACTGCCTTTGTGATGATTGGTCCTGTGTGTCTAAGATTATGGACTCACAGTGTAAGTGGGAACTTTTAGAGCCAGCTCCCATGGAAAGTATCCTTTCTAGGCATTCTTAAAAGATGTATATTGGTCTCTGATTGCTTCCTGTGATGCAGAACTGGTTACCTGTATAAGAAGTAGGAGTCTGAAGTTATTTTCACAAATTTTGGGAGCTAGGAGGCCTCACTAATTGGCTGAGCAAGCTTGAGAAAAAAATTATTACTTTTCTGTGCCTCATTTTCTCATCCGCAAAATGGGATTATTCCTATAATTACACATTCCTGATGGGTTGTTATGAAGGTTCTATGAAAATTTGGGAAAATATTAGGTACAGTGCCTGGGACATAGCTTAGCTCTTGTATCATCAATGAACTCTTCGTCCACAGGCCAAGGAGCAGAGCTGTACCCAAATCCTGACCTTCAGATTTCTGCCTCATGGATCTGTACCATTTAGCCCCACCCCAATATGAGGAACAGCTGCTTACCTAGCAAAGACGAACCCTGAACCAGCTCGTCATGGTTCCATATTGAAATGCTGGCGACTAAAACCCACAGCCCTCGGTACCTGCACCCCGCCAATAACTGATCCTAAAATTCTTCTGCAGAGATGGATGGGTCTGTCACGTTTCCACTTCACATAGCGAATATGATTGCAGGTGTGCTCAAGAGCCTGGGCTGCATCCAATCGTGAGGTGTAGGCTTTGACGAGAGTACTAATTAGGGGCTCAGTTTCTTGGGGAGCTTAAAAATAACACACTCAGCCCAATTGACAGAGCTTTAGAATAAACTGCCTCCTTAATTTCTGTTGCCCAGGGGAATGTCTGGAGATATATATATATACATACATACATATATGTGTGTGTGTGTGTTGTTCCCCAAATATTTCTCTCTTGTTCCTGTCCATCTTAGAACAACCTCAATCACTTTGCTATGGAAGTACTAGGGGAAACTGTGGAGCGTGAGGATGGCTAGGAGCACTGACTCTTTTCCTTTGTTTGCTCCTCTCACCCTGCACACACACTGGCTTCTAGCAGGTGCAAGACAC